>JADGIG010000111.1:0-18534 GCA_018985235.1 Sanchytrium tribonematis
CAAATGGGAGATTAGAAATAGATGGGATAGATGGGAAACAAATATTTATTCGGAAAAGTAAAGAGACGATTGAGGGATTGGCTAATTCATTTGAAGTTGGAATGACGATGCAAGAATTGATTGTGGCATATAAAGACACATTAAATCAACAATTGAGACAGGTGTATCGAGATGCATTGAATATTGTATCACAAGAGAATATCATGACAGAGAGTCAATTAACAACCATGAAAATGGATCTAGAGAATGCCAATACACTTAATGTTGCATTGACAGCATCCTATTTAATTATTCGATTAAAGCAATATGCGATTCAATATGAAAATTCAGAATTGTGTATTAATGCCATTAAATTATTGGGTGATTATTATAGAATTGATGCAGAATTGAAGATATTGTAAATAAAATTTATGGCGTCATATTCTTTATCACATTATCATCACATGGTCTTATCGTACTTTTTAATTGGCTGATGACACCATTTTCAAATCACGCATCACTCACATGATTGAATAAAAACATGGCAATTGCCATCCATGACATCATGTTGATTGCCAATGTATTTGCCATTCCAACCGGTAGATCAGCCAATCCTTTGTCTGCATTTGCGGGCCCTGATTTTATTGGAAAAAGTACTGGATATAGAACTACAACGTCAAATCCATTTAACAACATTCCTCGAATGACAGCATCCGATGACCCACATAGACTGACTTTCATTCCACGTTTTAGAACAAGTGATGACGAATATACGGAGCGTTTTAGAAAAGGTCAATCACTTGAAAGTAATGTGTATAAAATGTATTATGACGAGGAAGATGCGGATTTGGTAGTTATGAACCAAAAGATTTCAGAATTAGCAAATAGCATAAATATCAATCTGAATTTAGTAGGCGCAGCTTATGAAGAGTTGAATGGAATGATAAAGAAAACTGAAAATGAACTTGATCCTGCTAAAAAGACGATGAAGGCATTGGAGTTGGAAGAATTTTGTGAAAAACTGATTCCAATCTTGATTGAATTAAATGTGCCAGAATCTGCAGAATTCAAGTCGAAAATTATAAAACTGCAAGAAAAGTACTATCAATTGGCATTAGATGGTATTTTGATTGTAGTGGGACCATTGGAATTTTACACGTTTAAAAAAACTCGCCCTGCAGTTAAACCTGATCGATCCAATGAGTTGGATAAACAATTGAGTGATTTGTCAATCAAAGTATCTCGATTGGCGTGGGAATCAAAAGCCATTTCAAGAATAGAACTTATTCAAATGAAATTGACTTTTAATGAAAAACAAAATAGAACAGTGCGTGATATTGTATTTTTCATAACAAATTTAAAAGCCAAATGTGAGAGATATGCAAATGAGACTGGTGATGCTGATTTGTTGGGCGAATTGGAGAATGTTATTGCTGAAATGCAACAAAATTCAGTTTCGAGAAGAAGAAAATTTCAATAAATCTCACGATGCACTATATCTTGCAATCTAGCACAAAGTAAATGATGGCGTCATATTTTACTGATTGCATCGATAGGGAAAGTCACATTATCATCACATGGTCAAATTAGAGTATTTCATTGGTTGATGACATCATTTTGAGGTCACATCTACTTCACATGACACTATAAATCTATGGGATGTACCAATGGACATCATGTTGATTGCCATTGTATTTGCCATTCCTGTGCATAATATAGGAAGTCCATCTGCAGCATTTGCAGCATCTGCAGCATTTGTTGACATGCACCCATTTATTGGTTATGGGCAACTTAGGTCAATGAGAGCAGCTAGATTTGATCCAACAGAAGGAACCAACCGGGCAGACTCCCTAAAAATCTCACCTGAATTAAACACTATTGTACATAGATTGAAACTAGGTGGACCATATCCAGATATGTATCAAAAAAAAGGTGTTGTTAACCTTGACATCGTCATTGGGAATTCACAGTTAATAGATCTACAAAGAATCATTCGATTTGTTGTTACACAATTTGCTAGACAGCTTTCTCACATTCTAGAAAGACTATACAAAATGGATTTTGTAAAATTAAATGAAAAGATTGAGAGATATGGGAGTGAATCAAATCCTGCAGTTAAAGCTAAATTGGCACTAGAGTTGGGAGAAACTTGCAAACTAATTGCTTCAAGTTTGATTGACTTGAAAGTGACCGAATCTTTGAATTTGAAAGGCGCCATTGACCATCTGAATACTGAATTTGATAAAATTGCATTAAATGGAAAACTGGAGATTCAAACAAGTTCCAATACTGTTACGTTTCGAAGAAAGTTGCAAATGCACCAATTAAAATCCTCGAATGAATTGGACAAAAACTTAAGTGACTTATTTGTTGAATCTTTCAATATGGCTTGGGAAAACGAGGTGCTTTTGAAGCAGCAGTTGCGTGACTTGAGGTCAGAAACTAATAATGAAAGAACAGTTCATAAAATTAGCTTTGAGTTGGTAGAGTTGTTGCGTAAGTGTCAGAATCGTGCTATAAATACACAAGATACTGAATTAACAAACAAAATAACTGAAATATATGGGAAATATAAAGCAAATACGAAAGAGAGAATTGAAGACATATTAAATAAATAGTCAAAATTATTTTTCATAATTCAGAGCAATTTAGCACAAAATAACAAGAATGGGGTTCATTACAAAACGCAAGTGCCTTTGGCTAGAATTTAATTGGATAATAAATGACTTTGGATTCCAATCAATCAACTCATTTAAAAATATACCAATCACAACGAGGTGTAAATGACTTTTGCAAGAAATACCAAGTAAATTGATTATAAATACAAACACCCAGACACAAGTGACATGTTACTATTGTTGCTTCTTCAAATATTACTTGCGACAAATGGCGATTCTCACAATGGAGGAGATTCACATCCACAACAGCAACAAGGAAATGGAAATGGAAATGGAGGAAAAGATCAAGGTAATAAACCTGATAATGATAAAGGAAAACCAGAAGGGAAACCAGAAGGAAAACCAGAAGGGAAACCAGAAGAACATGGAAAAGATGATAAAGGAAAAGATAAAGATGGAAAAGGAACCAATGGCGCACCTCAAAATGGAGATGGAAAGGGACCTAATGGAAGTCCGCCAAATGGAGGAGATCATGGACCACCAGCACCAGGAAATGGAGACAGTCATGGACCACCAGCACCAGGTGGAGACGATAAAAATAAAGGATCCGGGGATAAAGATAAAGACAAAGGATCTGGATCTGGGTCTGGAGATAAAGGAGGTTCTGGATATGGAGGAGATAGCCATGGCTCTTCATCACCCAGTGGCGGCAAAAGTGGAGATAATCACGGATCTCCTTCTCCAAGTGGAGGCGATAAAGGCGGCGATCACGGATCTCCTTCTCCAAGTGGAGGAGATAAAGGTGGCGACAAGGGCGGAGACAAGGGTGGCGATAAAGGCGGAGACAAGGGTGGCGATAAAGGCGGCTACAAAGGCGGTCCACCAAATTCACCAGCACCATCCGGAGGCGATACTAATAAAACTCAAGGACCCCCACCAGCAGCACCAGGTGGAGATAATAAAGGCGGTGACAAAGGTGGCTCACCAGCACCAGGTGGAGATAATAAAGGTGGAGATAAAGGTGGCTCACCCGCACCAGGCGCACCTAGTGGAGGAGATAAAGGCTCCCCGGCACCAAGTGGGGGCGATAAAGGAAAAGGAGGATCTCCTCCAGCATCTACTCCATCAGGGGGATCAGGAACACCAGCAGGACCAGCAGGAGGTGAAGAAATACCTTGTCCAGATGAACCTGGTGCAGCAGCACCCGCAGCACCTGCTGCTCCGGCAACACCTGCAGGAGGAGATGATCCTTGTCCAGATGATGCACCAGCAGCACCAGCAGCACCAGCAGGTGGCGATGATCCATGTCCAGATGATGCACCAGCAGCTCCTGCAGCTCCAGCGGGAGGAGAAGACGATCCATGTCCTGATGAAACTCCTGCGGCAGCACCGGCAGCACCAGCAGCACCAGCAGCACCAGCAGCCGGAGATGATTTACCATGTCCACCAGTTGGTCAACCAAGTAGTCCAGCACCAGCAGCCGGATCCAATCCACCTGCAGCACCAGTGGGACCTGCTCCAGCTGCGCCATTACCTGCAGGTGGTCAGACTCCCCCAGCACCAGTTGCACCAGCACCGGGTGGATATAAAGCTGGTCCATCTGCACCAGCTGCACCAGTGGCTCCAGTAGCACCAGTTTCAACTTTGACCCCTGCAGTTCCCGCTCCAGCAGATGCAGCACCTGCAGCACCAGTAGCACCAGCAGACCCTGCCCCGGCACCAACTGCACCATTACCAGTAGGAGGAATAGCGCCTCCAACAACAGACCCTTTACCACCTACAAAATCAGAACCTGAGCCAGAACCAAAAGTGGAACCTGTTCCTGAAAATGAACCAGAACCAGTTACTTCTCCATCTGCTGCAGATCTACCACCACCAGATGTTGCACCAGATGCTTTAACACCAGATACACCATCACCAATAGCAGCAGCAGATACACCAATGCAATCTGCAGATGCACAGCCCGTTCCTGGTGATTTATATGGAAGTGGTACGATGATACAGTCAACTACAACTTTGTTAGGAATAATGGCAATGATGATTATTTATTAAGTAAATAAATGCAAATTTTATTCAACTTTAAAAATTTGGCAGTTTCATTTTCATGAAAAGCCTTTGCAAATTTTATAAATTTTAAATTAAATGACTTGGTATGCAATCAATTTGCTTATAATTGGGAGAGTCATAGGTCCCAAAGGATTTAATATTTCTTTGATGAATTTGTAGCCAATCAAATTTACCAAGTCGCTTTGCCGGCACGCAAATCCTTCATATTGCAATCCAAAGTACCAAGGACGTCACATAAAAGCATGCAATACCCATTATATTGTCAATGATCTTTATCACCAACTTGTTAGCTATAGCGTCACCTTCATACGATTCAAAAGCACCTGCTGACAAATATGTAGCACCAGCACCCGCAAAGGTTACTCCTCCAACGCCACCCCCACCAGCACCAGTACCTACTCCAGCAGGATATGATGCACACAAAGAAGTGAAACCACCAGCTATTCCAAGTTTGCCAACGCCTCCAAAGCTTCCTGAAGTACCAAAAGAAATGCCTAAAGTGGAAGAACATGCCAAGTATGACACCAAAGCACCTGTTGCACCTACTGTACCAACTCTGCCTGATGTACCAGCAACATTGCCAGATAGTTCAGTGAAACCAGAATACTCAGAACCACTTCCAATTGAGACACACGCTCTTGACCACAATGCGTACTCTAGTGCAAACATCTTAAATGCTAATCTGTTGTTATCTGTCTTGTTTTTATTCAAGTAAATTCAAATTGTGTTTATTTCTTAAATATCTTTTTCTTCATTGCTAAAACACCTTTTTCCAATGCTTCATCTTCCTTTCTAGGTTTTGGCAAATCTGGAAATAATTGATCTTTTTTCTTTTCTTGTATTTTAATCTTCTTTCTTTGTACATTTCTCTTTTTAAATTGTGGTAGAAATCTATCCCAAATCTCAGTTTTCAAATTCTCATCTTTTGACAACTCTTTACGAATCATTAGTTCTTTTACATGATAAATCGGATGTACATTATTCATACAATCCTCCACAATTCTCCTTACAATCTTCATATTCTTAAATCCACCCATGACTGAGACCGTATTACCCTGCACCAAAACATAACAATTTGTCAATAATTCAACGGCTTTTAGAGTATTTCCATTAGGTCCAATTAATCGTTGTCTTCTCTTGACAAATCGTTGTTTATTTCTCACTAAATTGCCAATTTTAATAATATCACATCCCATCGTATCTTCCAACATTTTCACTGCTTGTGGAAATGGCACAGATCTAGCCAATAATGAAATCATATCCCGTGCTCTAAAGATGATATATGGATCATATGTCTTATCTGTTGTAGATACCGTCATAGATCCCTCAATCACATCCAAAATACATGAAATCCCATTTGTTTTCAATGCTTTTGTAACCAATGGCCAAATTGATTTTAAATATTGTTCACGATATTTGGGAAATAAAGTGGCAAATGAGGATTCTTCTAGTAATCCATGTGGGTTGTCTTCTTTAGTGAATTTTGAGATTTTCCATGGATCTTCTGCTGACATCCCTGTTTGATCCTTGAAGAGAAATAGAATTTATTTTGCTGTTTGTTGATTTAATACATGACGAATATGCTCAATAGATGGTCTACTAGTTGAATCTTTCATCAAACATGATTTAACCAAATTGTAAATGTGTGGATTATTTTCTACTTTATTTCACATAAATGGTCTTCCACAGGGTTGGTCCCAGTTAATGTCATCCAATATATACTCTGTTCTACAATGCCATGGAATTTCTATGCTAAATATCTCACCCATTAGCATTCCCAGTCTAAAAATATTTGCAGCCGTTTTGCCCTCAAAATCCATAATTTGAGAACAATTAGATGATTTACACTCTGGTGCCATATATGCTGATGATTCGGATTCTTTAATCCCTTGATTAATAATACAATGGCCCATATCCACTATTTTCAAATTCCAATTAAAATCAAACATGACACTATTACTGCAAATATTGGAGTGTATGTAACAATTTAAATGTAAATACTGTATGGCGCTAGTGATATATAATGACATCTGCAATAAACTTGTAAAATTTAGTCGATTCTCGTGGTTTTGAGGATCAGAAAGATGAAGCAAATAAAATAAGGAATGTTGATAATACTGAGAAACAAATGCCAATTTGGAATCAATAAATGTATAGGCAAGACATTTAGATATATTAGGGTGCTCTAATTTTATTAAATTATTAAATTCAGAACAAAATTTTGAATTATTGAATACTTTGATATTCACTGACTTATTTTGATATAAACCAAGATATGAAATATAAGATTTGGCAGATTCTAATTTATATGAAAATATTTGTAATTTTGATTCATTTACTAAATAATTAGTTCATTTAGTAATAAATTCAAATGTAATCCAAGCTGTATCATTAGTAAGTCGAGTTGGATATTAAATTGATGAAAATGTGCTTCAAAATGATTTGGATGATGTAGAAATATGCGTGATCTTGGAATATTTAAAAATGAAACATATTTTCGAAATTGTGGTGAATTTGACTGTATTTCAATGTGTATCTTCCATTCAATATGAAGATGTGCTTTAAAATCTTCAATGAATGCCTTCAAATCATCTAAAATGCCTGGTTTGATGTGGTATTTTACAGATTTTATTGATTTTGATAAATTTGACATTTTTCTGCCCAAAAGACGCCCTTTAATATTTCGAGTATTGATGCTATTAAGATGTTGAATAAATGATACGAATAGATTGAGATGCTGGATGATATATTTAGTATTAGAAATGGAATATTTGGATAAAATTAAGTCAAACATGTTTCATTTATAAAATTGAGAAATGCTAATGAAAATGAGTCTAATCTAAGTTAATAGAGCTAAACAGTCGTCACAAGTCAAAAGGGAAACAGGGTATCGTGATATACTTGGGTTTACTGTACTTGAACCAATAGAAAGTGCTTGGTTTTTAATGTCAAAAGTCTAGCAACCAATCAAAAATAGTTTTTCATTGCGATTTAACAGTCATAAAGAGACGCACCTACATGGCCATAATGAACAACTTAATCAAATGTAAGTGGGCCTATTGCTCTTTTGAAGCAGAGAATCTCAAATCTTTATACAATCATGCAAAACAACAACATTTGACTGACTATTTACAAGTCACATGCTATTGGGATAACTGCAATATCAATGCAGTGTGTATGGCTCGTCTAAAAACACATATACTTACCCATATTCCATATCGTGCCCACAAATGCGAAACATGCCCTAAATCTTTCAAGAGATTACAGGAACTGAATCGCCATATCAAAGTCAAACATCCGGATCTACTTAGTCCCGTCAGTATGTCCTCTAGAAAATCATCCTATCCACCTAAAATGTCTGTGGATTTTATAATTCATTAATAAACTAAATTAAATTTACTGATAATACAACTCAAATTCAAACCCATCTGTGATTTCATATGTCTCTAAATCGATATGGTCTTTGAATATTGAATTGCCTTTCTTCAAAACTAGTTTATCTGCTGGTGTGCCAATATGCAGTGAAATCAGCAATTTCAATTCTTTGATAGTGTCATGCACATCACACTTTACCCGACATCGTTTTCCTAATCTGTCATTGCAAGTAATTTCTATCATTCTGTTTGCAAATATTCCCCTTGAAATGAAATTTGATTTGACCCAACTTTCTCAAAATATCTCTAAAATGCCAAATGATGCAAAAATATCATTTGATTCATACGGCAATGCATATATGGATGATCAGGGTGCTGATAAAGATGAGATTATGCGTAAATTAAGCAAATTGATGGAAGATTGTGAAAATTGTAATGAAATACCCGTGGAAATCGAAGTCAATTCCGATCAAATAAGTAAACAAGCAAAAGAATCATATAATGATACTGTTATGGCACAAATTATGGCGAGAAAGTAAATTGACTCGATTATTTCAACTATTTGGCTGCAAAAAGTAATGAAGAGATTTCTGTACAATAATACAATTTAATTCTTAATCATTTATTGAACATGCGCCATCATAATTGTCAATAATACAATAATAGATCCAAATTTCTCAGAATTTGAGGTTGTTTCTAAGTAAGTGAGAATGACGTGTTGCAGACATTTCTTGTGTTTTTGAGACAAACAAAGTGACGGATGGTGTTGTGCTAGTATCCATTGGCACATAAGCAGTTAGACTATCATTTGAATACACTTTTGTAGAGATGAACACAGATGGGCTAGTCGAATTCAATGCTTCAATCTCAGTAGTATTTGTGGCGTATTTAAATTTGTAATACTCAGCAACTGAATCTGGATCTGACAAATTATACAAGTGGTCCTGCTTGCACATGGTCAAAAGTGTCAAATTGGTGTATCCTAGCATGGGATTTTCTGACAAATCACAATTTGATAAATATTGCGTATTTTGAATTACAATCCCAGTAATCAAATTTGAATTTAATACAACTTCTAATGGTTTACCTGTGATGGTATACTCTCCACTAATCAAGTTATCCCACGCTTTGATGACTGAAATACGGAATGTTGAATTTGAAAACGCGCTCAATTTGTTTGAATAAATCTCTAAACTGGTCAAATATGGTGTCAAATTGGGTACAATACCACACAATTGATTGTTTCCTAATGCCAATGTCTCTAAACTTGATGGAAATGGTGGAATTTGACCAGAAAACAGATTATTTTTAAAATTGCCTTCTACTAAGAACGTTGGAAAGACAAGTTCGCCAGATAACAGGTTATTCATCATATACAATCCTCTTAATTTAGATGGCATAGATGGAAGTGTCCCATTGATTTGGTTATATGAGATATCCACTGCAATTAAAGACTTTCCAAAATTTGGAAGATTCCCCGTGAATCGATTTCGACTCACTTGCAACATACTAAATGAGATAGATAGATAAGGAAGTGGACCACTCAGCATATTATTTTGAGCAAATAATGTTTGAAATTTAGATGGCATTTGTGGTAAATTTCCAGTCACAAAATTATCAGAAATATCCAACGTATTCAACATATCCAATAAAAGCAATGCAGGACCATTTAATGAACCAGTCAAGTTCATGTTAAACCAGTAAATAGCAGTGACACGTAATGTCGGTGAACAAGAAACAAGCGCATTTGAACAACAATCTGTTTGAATTTGCGTGTAAATCATTGGCTGCGCTATTTCCATTCCCAAATCACTAGCAAGTGTAATCACATTCGGACAGTCTCTGCTAATCATTGAAAAGAAAGTCAATAAAAGAAGCAGCGAGTTTGAAAAGGTGGCTCAAATTACCCATTCTTTGTAATTTTTAAATTACAATGTATTCACATAATATTCGTGACTATGTCATGTCGTGTCATGTCACGGGGGTCACGATAGTCCATTTAACCCTAGTTCATTTGCAAACACTTGCAATCGAATTGCAAGCAAACTGCGTGCAGATATTCCTGCGACGCCCCTTGATTGGTGTCGCCAAGCAGAATTACAAGCAGATTGCATCGACCATATTCTGTGATTCGCCATCTCATTTATTGTAACATTTAAAAAGAAACAAATGTATTTACCCTAGTATGTTGTTTACTACAGTTTTACTAACATTGGTTTCAGCTCAAAAACCTCGTAAATGTGTTCGAGACACAAATAGAAACCCATCACAAGGTGGAGAACATGGTCATCCATCTCCACGACAACCAGTGGCCCCGCATCACTCTCAAGAACCTGAGCCAACTGCAGAACCAGAACCAACTGCAGAACCTGAGCCATCTCATGCGCCATCTCATAGTAAACCACCAGCTGCATCTCCATCACCATCTGACAACTCTACAGGTGCACCAGTGTACTCTGCAGATTCCATTTGTTCCGATAAATCATTATTATATTGTGATGATTTCTCAGCCGATATTCAAAGAACTACTGACAAAAAAGTGGTAATTGAAGATGGAAAGATGATTATTGCCAAGAACAATACTTGGAAAGGATTCGTATATGGTGAATTCGAACCAGCACCTGTCATTTACGCAAGAGCCATGGTTAAAACCGATATGCTTCCAACTTCACCAGATTGGGTCCATTTCTCATTAATGGAATTTACAGATGAAAATGAAGAATATTTAGTGCGTCCAATTGGTGGACAAGTGATTCCTGGCAAGGGAAATGAGCCATTAATGGGAATTGGAAATAACAAGGGAACCACTGGAGATTGGTTAAATTGGCATGAAAATACGAAATTCCCAATGAACAAATATGTTTGTTATGAATTTGTGATGGATAGTACTGCTACCGGGGATGAGGCTGTGATTCAAGTGTGGTTGGATGGAAAAGAAATTCCTGAATTAAAATTGACGCAATCCAATTGGGGAGAGCAAAATAGTGAAAAATCAGGATTATTTACATTGCCTAAATTGAGTAGAGCCAAATTCGGTTACCAATTGTATCAGCATTCGCCTGTGACTGCTAGAGTCGAATATGATGACGTGGCAGTTGGAACCAAAAGAATTGGATGTCCAAAGAAATAAATGCAATTCATTATTTCATGGACATGATTGTGATTTCGCCTTCTTTACCGCCTCCAAGTGTCGTAGCTTCAACGTGATTTAATTTCATTTTCACAATTGGATTTTTCATTGTTTTTGTAGCAACAACTAAAATAATGCAAATAATGACAAGTGCAATGAATAAAAAGACAATATTCATAATAGAGACTGGACTAGAGGTATTGGCATCTGAGGAGGGACTATCTGTGGATAGTGGAGTATCTAAAGAAGATTCTTGGAAAATAGGGATTGTTTCAATTTCACTCATTTGTGAGAAATCAAAGGATGATTCTAAAGATTCAAGGACTGCAGATGACTCAACATCTGTCAGTACTTCAAAATACGCTACTGATGATGGAATGACATCAAATTCCACAGAATTTGAATTTTCAAAAGTTTGCAACTCAGAAGAATCCAAGAGACTCACTGGTTCTAATTTGATGGTGCTGGTCAATTGAACATCGTTTTCTTGAGAATAGAATGTGAAAGTTGATCCAAAAGTGCTCGTTTTGCTGAAGGCCGCAGATAAAGAGCTAAATTTAGACATAAGAGCCGTTGTTGATTTTGGAGCAAGAAAATAAAGATAGTTTTTGGTGCACTTTGACAAACTTGATAACGAAGCAGATCCAAGCATTGGATTGTTGGAAATATCACATGTTGCCAAAGATGAAGTATTTTGAATTGAAATGCCTGTTAACAAATTGTTAAATAAAATCACATTTTGAGGATTTCCAGTGATTGTGATTTCTCCGCTCAATAGATTTCCTTGTGCCCTTAAGTCTCGTATATTCATGATCGGATTTTCAAATTTAGAAAATAAATTCGAATTAAGTTCCAAAGAGTACAGAGATGGAGGCAAAGCAGGAATGACGCCCTCTAGCATATTTTGCCCAATTGAAAGTAATTCTAATGAACTTGGGAAAGGTGGAATCAATCCAGTTAGTAAATTGGCGTAATAAAAACCAGCAACCAATTTTGAGGGAAATTGACCAATTGTTCCAATAAGCATGTTTGATTGAATGTACAGTCTATCTATTAGATACGGTAAGGCCGGTATTCCGCCAGAGAGTAGATTGTACCCAATGTCCAATGAAGTCAACGAAGGGGGGAAATTTGTCGGAATATTCCCCGTGAGGTGATTTGAACCCAAATACAGTCCGGTCATTACAAAAGGAATCAATGCGATAGAACCATTTAAAGCGTTGTGATACGCAGAAAATACGTTTAATCCAATTGAGATAGTTGGCATACTACCCACAATGAAATTATCTGACAAATGTACAAATTTCAAATCTATCAATCTGTTGATGGCGGTCTCATTTATGGATCCATTCAAATTTAAAGCTGGCCAAGTTATAGTGCCAACATGTTGCTTTGAATTATCACAAGTGACTCCAACAGCACTACAACAATCCGTTTGAAGTTGCAAATATGTTTGTGGTTGCACTTTGTCCATTCCCAATCCTTTTGCAAGATTAATCACATCCATACACTGAGTACTCACACTTTTAAACAATGACAGCAAGAGCAGTAACATAAAAAAGTGGCTTCAAAATTACCCAACTCAATATTTCTAATAAAATTGAAAGAGACGTGACTCAAATTTGTTTATTTCATGGACATGATTGTGATTTCACCTTCTTTACCGCCTCCAAGTGTCGTTGCTTGCACGTGATTCAATTTCATCTTCACAATTGGATTTTTCATTGTTTTCGCAGCAACAACTAAAATGATGCAAATAATGACAAGTGCGATGAATAAAAAGACAATATTCATAATAGAGACTGGACTAGAGGTATTGGCATCTGGTGTGGGTGCTTTTGTAGTCAATGGAGCATCTGAAGAAGATTCTTGGAAAATTGGAATTGTTTCAATTTCACTCATTTGTGAGAAATCAAAGGATGATTCTGACGATTCAAGGATTGTGTTCAGTTCTGAATATACAGTAGAAAGTGAATCTGATTCAAATATAGTTGTGAATTCAATAATATCAGAAATTGTCATTTCTGCATTTTCATAACTTTCAAACTGCTGCATTTTCATCGAGCTTTGAAGCAATTCTGAATCACTTGAAACAGATGTGACCATGATCAATGCGCTGTGAACTGATTCCGTCGATTGGAGAGCTACAGAATCAAATTTTGTTGAGGTTTTCGACGAACTCTGATTTAATATCGATGGTTCTGTGGTCGTTAAAGGCAAAGTGTACAAATTGTTTTGCACACACATTTTCAAAACCTTTAGTGATGGGTATCCAAGCATCGGATTGTTGGAAATATCGCATTGGGTCAACATTGATGTATCCTCAATTACAAACCCTGTCAATAAATTGTCATTTATGATAACAGTGTTGGGTTTACCACTTATATGAATGACTCCACTTATCTTGTTATTGTCAGCCACTAGTGTTGTTAAGGAAAAGGTGGTGTTTTCAAAACCGGTAAATAGATTTTGATTAATTAGAAATGAGTTGAGTGTTGGAGGCAATGTAGGAATCACACCCTCTAATTGATTAGCGGATAGACACAATATACTCACGCTATTTGGTATTGCTGGAATGGATCCAGAGAACAAATTGCTGTAATAAAATCCATCAATCAATTTCTGAGGAAATAATTCAATTATACCAGAAAGGAAGTTGTTTTGTACACCTAGATATTGCATAAGATTCGGCATTGGTGGAACTGGACCTATAAATTTATTACTTCCTATAAAAAAGTAAAATAATGAATTTGGCAAATTTGTCGGAATGTACCCCGAGAGGCTATTTGTGTCCACATTGAGCGTGGTCATTGTTGATGGGAGAGACGGAAGCGTGCCATTTAGCTTGTTTTTTTCTGCAATCAGACTTAAAAGATTACTTGGCAGCTGTGGAATATTTCCTTCAATAAAATTGGTTGACAAAACAATACTTGTTAAATCTGTCAATTGATTGATAGCTGTCCCATTCAAATTACCATTCAATCTTAGACTATTCCAATCAATTGCTAGTATCTTCGAACCAGAACATGACACAAGAGCGAAATTGAAACAACAATTCGATTGAAGTTGCAAATATGTTTGTGGTTGCACTTTATCCATTCCCAATCCCTTTGCGAGATTAATCACATCCATACACTGAGTATTCACACTTTTAAACAATGACAGCAAGAGCAGCAACATAAAAAAGTGGCTTCAAAATTACCCAACTCAATATTCTATCAAAATTGCAAGAGACGCGTCAAATATCCAGAATATCTAATTTCTACATCATTTATTGAATATGCATCAAGACAATCATCAATAATCCAACCATCATTTGACTTGCAGAAGATGGAGATCCAGTTTCTAAATAAATTATAAATTACGTGCAGCTGGTTCAATGCTTGAAGTACTTGCAGTCTGTCCATTACCATTATTTGCAACAGTAGAAGAAGCAGGTGTATCTACCAATTGGTTGCTACCAGAAGTCAATTTAATAATTGGGAAATAAGTGCCAGTTTGCGTAAAATCTCCACAAATTTGAAGTCCATTAAATGTCATTTTAATGTTTAATGGTGCACTCAATTGATTGTTGTTCAATTTTACAGCATCGTACACTGTATATTTACCATCTTGTGGAATGGTTGGAGAAACATCCAAACATCCAGTAAATGCTGAAACGGGTTTATCAAATGAAAAACTCTTTCCATCTCCAATCAATTGACCTACTGTTTGTCCATTGCTTTTAATAACTGCATAACTGCTGCTTGTTAATCGCTTGCTCAATCTGAATTTATTTGAAGGAGATTGTTGTGAAAATGAACCAGAACTGACTAATCCGATATCTACACCGACAGAAGAGTCTTGTGAGCTTGGTAATTGCACATCACATCCATTGGTTTGACCAGGATCTGCTCTACAACTCTTTTGAGGAATTACAGTCGCATCAAAGCAATTTGCAGTAGATCCAGAGTTGGCACAGCTACAAGCAACTTGTTTAATAGCACCTAATGGGACTAAAAAGGATTGTTTGTACGTATTGATCAATTCTTTACCAATAATAGCCCCAACAGAGTTTTGGATTGTTTGCTGTAATCTGTCTCTTGAAACTACTTTTAACCATTGATTATCAGATTTTAATTGAGTTGGTTCATATTTACCGGGTTTCATTTGTCCTTTCTTCCAAACTCCGCCATACCAACTGTAAAATGATTTCATTTCTCCGTGACACTTTTGACATTCTTCAACTCCTTTTTTAGAGAAGCCATATCTATTTCTTTCATAACAGCCACTACCATGTGCAGCACATTCTTGTGCATTCTTTGCACGCTGTTTCCATTTACCAGTACATTGAGATTTAGTAGATTGTTGGTCAATGCAGCCCAATTGACTCCATCCTTGATTTTGAGGACAATATTGGTTGGTACCATTATTCATGTATTGAAATGGCATTAAACAAACACCATTGGTCTCTTCTGTGCAAGAATTGCCATTCCATTGACATTGAGGCGTAAATTCATAATCAGAACATTCTCCAGTGGATTCACAACTATCTTGGTTCTCACAGTTGGTCCATTGATTCCAATAACATTTCAAAGTCGTGTAAATTCCATTTGCATTACATTTATCTTCAGACAATGTATCACACGTAATCATCTTTCCTTGCTGTCTAGCGCAAACATCTTCAGAGACACTCAATACGCATTGATTTGAGTTGTATAAATTACCATTTTGTGAGTCACATACTGTAGAATTAGCACTAATCAAACATGCAGATTGTTGATTATAATTTGCAGAAGATTGACATTTCTTACAGCCTCTATTACAATATCCGGATGCTTCACATTCTGTTTTATTGGTGGTTTGTACATTCCAGTTATCACAATATCCATTTTTGCAATCTGCTTCATTATCCAAATAACCAGGGGTAAATTGTTTTTGAACATAATAATTGAAGCCATCTCGCTGTGCTCTCTTGATAATATTGCTTGTATATTTACTATAATCCATAATATCACCGTAGTATACCATACATAATCCTTTTTCACCAGCAAATGTATTAAAGTAAAAATATGGCAAACTTGCATCATTTTGTTGGTATCGCGTCTGCATTCTTGTGTCACAAGCAGTTTGATTGTCACTGGTGTATGCAAATGTACCATAATATCCCTTGCCACCTAGATTACCAAGACATTGTAATTCTGTTTTAGCATCTGGAAAATCACAAGATGTCCATGTGGAATACGTGTAATTGTAAACAGTAACAGATCCACCGGATAGTGTACATCCTTCTACATCATCACCAACATAGATTTGACAGCTAGATGGTCTGCTAATTGGATAACACCATCCATTATCGCCTCCTTCACATCTGCTGCAAATATTTGGTTGTTTCTTGGCAATGGTATTACATTGTTGTTGAGTCGTATCTTGCCATGGCTGTGCATTACATTGTTTGTGCGCAAGACATTTCTCTTGATTGGCAGGTTGACATGTCTCCTTGTAATATCCTGATGAATCGGGTTGCCAGGAACATTGTTTATTACCACCAGATTGCCATGCCGTGTTACCTACACAGTCATATTCACTTAATTGATCATTAATTGATGTTTTAATCAATTGTAAATCTTTGTCAGTGACATTATTGCTAAATGGCAAACTTAAATCGGATTTGATCTGATAAAACAAGTTAGATGGCATATTATCCAAATAACAACTCAATAACAATCCAGTATCTTGACCCCAAGGGACCATACACATCTTTTGATCTGTGCAATATCCAGATAAACAATCTGCATTTGTTTTACATTGCGTATTGTAAACTTTGTCTTGACAGGTATTGAAGAAATCAGTGTATTTTGTATATTCTGATTGAATATTGTTGGATTGAGACTGAGATTGTAATTTTCTCATGGATTCCAAGACGGAGTAAATTAAACCTTGTACCTTGTCTTTGTCGGAACAAGAAGCCATATTTTGGTCGTTGAATTGTTTAACAGCCATATAACTTACAAATTGGCTTCTTGGAGCACAACATAATGGCAATTGCTGGTTACAACATGGATCTTTTTGGAATTCAGGGTCGTCATAAGACAATTGACAATAAGCACCTACAGTAATCTGCATTTTATCTTGTTCAGGGATAAAGAGAGATTGTGCTTTCTTCATACATGCATTGTAAGCAATGTTAGATTGCAAACCATTGAAAATAGAAGGGATTTGATTAAAATCTTGCATATTCAAATCTTTCTTGCTAAATGTATCAATAATATTAGTTGCCATGTTGTAGAATACCAATAAGTCATCATAAGTACATTGAGGTTCTTTGCCAGCAGTCAATTGCACGGGTGCTACAATTGGAACTCCCAGTGAATTTGTCAAAAAATGCTGCAAATTAACCCATCTCTTTGACACTCTTGGGCTAGAAGACTGTTGCTGTGGAGGTGGTGCTGTAAATTGACTGTTCGGTGAATTGAAAATCACTTGGCAAGACGCAAAATCTGGTTCTGGCATTTTTGGTGGCGCATTTGCTCCCATTTTTTGAATCATTTCTGGAGGATAATTAACTTGTAAAGGCATCAAAATAGCAACACGGTTCTTAATTGTAGGCTCTTGTAGTGGCACACCATTCATAGCCATTAAGAATGTACTAAATGGACTGGTGACGGATGCAGTTACATAAACTGTGCTAAAGTCAGGACCATTAGCTTGTGGAGAGTCATAAGTATTTGGGTACCATGTCTTATCACCACACTGCAATTTCAACAAGTTCTTGCTGTATAAAACACTTTTTGGAGTGCTACTTGTTTGGCCGTATGCTGAATAAATTTCTTGCTCAGACATCAAATCGATGGATACTCTGTTCAAGAAATCATCAATAAACAATTCCTGGTCGAAATCAATAATGATTTCTGCTACATCGATGGTCATTCCACCACTATCACCTCCTCCAATGCTCAAACCTCTAGAAACTCGAACTTCTACATGTTGAGAGACTGGGGCGTTTGTTGTTGGTCTATTGGAGATAACAGGAGCTGTCTGGTTATACCAATCATCTTTATACATGTCTTGAGGACTAGGTTGGAAATAATTTGGACCATTTGAGCTTCCAGTATTTCCAGAATTACCAGAATTACCAGAGTTGGACTCCATCTTACCAGTTGGCATTGGCATGTCTTGAGTTTGGGTTGGAGTGGCTCCAAGCACCAGGCTACTCAAAAGCATTTGGGATGAACTGGGAGATGCTTGTTTTCTTTTATACATTTTCTAACCAATCAAATCAATTGCTGAGCCACAGATGAACCAGATGACTAGGACGATTTATGACCTAAAGCATCGCGATTTTGAAGTCAAATAACGATTGCCATGATATTTTATTGATTAAATG
>JADGIG010000112.1:0-18482 GCA_018985235.1 Sanchytrium tribonematis
ATCAAAGCACTTTTAGAATTTTATTATTTGGAGGGCGATCTTAAATATCTAAACTTGGCTCTTGAATTTCAATCTCAACAGGACGCTCTTTTTTGGGATCAGGATGAAGGAGATTATTTTACTTCAACTGAAGATCCTTACATTATCAGAGGTAAAGACGTCCAAGACGGTGCGGAGCCTTCGACACAGACAATTTCACTTGAAAATTTACTTTCCTTGTCAATGGCGACTTCTCGAGAAGAGTTTCTTGAAAAGGCCGATAGAATGACTAAAATTTATCTCGGGGTCATCTCTCAAGCACCACATGCTGTGATTGGACTATCCGGGGTGGTTTTAACACAATTTAGAAAAATTACAATCAACAAAAAGGACTATCACAAAATTTCTGAAATTCTAAGAGATTCTGTGTATCCCACAATTCTCTCATTTGAAGACAAACTAGATGGAAACTTTATCGAATGCTTAGGAGAAACTTGCTTTGACAAAAAACCTATTACCGATTTTCAAAAAATGTAAATTGTGGCTCAATAAACCTTCAAAATTTATGAAATTTTTCAATTTTCCACTTTCAATAAAGCGAAAGGTAAATATTTCAAAGAAGTTACCAGTTGCAGAGACTAGAATATCAAAAGATGCAGGCTTGTATGATGATGTAATGAGTTGTCTCTGTTTTCGATGTGAAAAATGCATCAAAGCACTAGAAATTTCCAAAGCAGAAGCAAAAGATACCCACGAGGAAGTAGATTTTGTCACCATATACAATGCATTGTAGTAAATAGCATTTTATGTTTTTAGACACCACCAGTGGTGAAATAGTATTGACCTACATTCATGCATGATGGCCAAATAACCATTTAAAATGAAACAAATAGTGTTTGACTCTGTGGATCGCGATTTTATTGTGAGACTACGAGCCAAAACGCCTCGCAGATAAGATACATCAAGTTAATTTAATTTTTTGAAACCTTTCCAATATCTTAACAATGAAAGTGGTAGTCATTAAAGTTGGCACAGCATCAGTTACAAATGAAATTATACAATCTCTCGCTAACGTATGTAAATCTTTACAAAATGAAGGTTGCATGCCGATAATAGTGTCGTCAGGTGCGGTAGGAAAGGGTAGCGAATTGATTTCATTTGAACATATTACTTTGGCCAGAAAACAAGCTCTTGCATCAATTGGTCAACCAAGAGTCATGTCAATGTATTGGGATATTTTTCAGAAGCACAATTTGGTCGTGGGACAACTTTTACTCGGCCGCAATATAATTAATGAAAGGTCTCAGTATCTCAACGCAAAAAACACAATTTTAGAGCTCCTTAAACTCAAAGTAGTTCCAATAGTCAATGAAAATGATGCTGTTGTGGTCCAGGAGCTTAAATTTGGAGATAATGATCGTCTATCTGCTTTTGTTGGTGAAATGATTGGGGCGCAAACCCTTTTTATATTGACCGATGTGGATGGACTGTACACTGAAAATCCATCAAATCCTGGAGCCACTTTGATTAAAAAAGTTGAATCGTTTTCTGAACTAAATATAAAAGATCTTGAGAAAACAGGATCGAGTACTTCAACAGGTGGGATGCTAACAAAGCTGATAGCTGCTGAATATGCAACAGCGGCCGGCATCGATGTTTGGATATTAAATGCAAGCAATTCTTCAAGAATCCTTGACATAATGCACAATAAGGACACAATCGCTACGTTATTTACTGCAAAAACTAAGCAAACTTCACGAACTTGGTGGATAAGAAATGGTCTTCTTTCGAAAGGCAAATTATATCTAGACGATGGCGCTGTTAATGCAATTAAAAATAGGGCCAACTTATTTATAAATGGAATTATTAAAACAGAAGGTAGTTTCTATGCTGATCAGGCTGTGGATTTATGTGATTGCCACGGAAATAATTTTGCTAAAGGCCTCATCAATTATTCGGCCAAAGAAATCGAATTGTTAAAGCAAACTCCAGAAGAGGCAGACATTGTAATATTTCGTGAAAACATTTACATTGAAAATTAGGATTGATAACAGTTATAGCTTTTTTCAAAATATGTGCAAGTAGGTTCGAAGATCTTGCAATTCTTGAAGAAAATTGTGTTACGAGCCACAAGATTTTTCAGGAGAATCTCAAAACAAAACGTCACTCAAAATATAATAAATGTCTGCCAATGTACTCAAGGAACAAATTTCGTTAATTTTTTACAATTGGCCAGTCATGCAATACATGGGTTCTCAGCTAGATAGGTCCAAACTAATGTGGTTTGTTGAAACTATAACCAATCATTTACATACATATTACAACTCTAAAAAAGCATTTATTGACGAAATTGAAGATATATTGATGGATGTCCTCGAAGCAGAATTTCAAATATATCTCGAAGATGGCTGTATGGATATAGCTACTTTATGCGTTTTGGCCAAATCAAATAAGCTGGATGAGCAATTTTTAAGAAAGCAAGTGCAGGATAAACCTTGTCAATCTCTTCGATATCTTCTAGACGAAGACTGTCTGGAAGAATCCGAAGATGACTCTGACTCTATGAACGATTGTGAGTCTTTTGAGCATATTCATCAAGAATTTAAGCAGCTTGATATTGACGAAGATGGCTGGACATTAGTAAAGCACAAATAAATTTAGTTTATTTTAGTCTCTTTGTTGTCAGGATTGAAATGAGGCTTTAAGTCCTGCCATACTTTGTAATATTCTGGTTGTAATTTTTGGGATATTGACATAGCATATGGTGTAGGTGAAAGAATAACACTTGTCTCAAACATAAAAGCCATTGTATTTTCAGCAACTCTTTCTGGTTCTAATTTAGCATTTGATGCTTTTTTGAAAGTTTGAGCATCAGGACCATGTGGTGTAAACATTGAATGTAAAGATGCTCCACCTGGGTTAAACCCATTTTGCTTCGCTTCATATTGCCCCGTAATGAGACCCATAAATTCAGTCATGCTTGATTAGATTGAATTACCAGTTTCGGTGAAAATAAGGTGGGCGGAAAGTGTGGCTTTGAACTGCCCATCTGGGTGGAAAAATAACAAAATCACACATAGCTACGCCTGGAGTGTTGGTTTTACAAGTTAAAACGGTAAAGATGGAAGGATCTAAATGGTCATATGATACCGAATTAACAGTATTAAATTTCCTTAGATCATATTTACACGGGGCGTAATTACCTTGCCATCCCACTACGTCAAATGGAGTAAAGCCAACGCATTTGTATAGGTTGTGTTGGTATTTGTTGAGAATGGTAAAGTTTGGTTTCTCGCTTTTGTCATGTACGTATTCCGCACTAGGGTACACAAAATCTTTTGGATCTGCGAGACCATTGGCGCCAATAGGACCTAAGTCAGGAAGCTCAAAATGACCGTTGTATACTTCACATATGTAACCTCGGCTTGGACCACTAATTTTAACTTGAAATCTAATTCCTCTTGGTATGATGCAAATTTCCAAGGGTTCTACGATTAATCTTCCAAGCTCCGTCAAGATATCTAGTGTGCCTTGTTGTGGCACAATAAGATAATCTCCATCAGAATTCTGAAAAGCTTCTTTTTCCATACTTTTTTGACAAGAATAAATGTGGATAGCCATTCCGGATTTGTCTGACGCATTTCCTCCAATTGCAACAGTTTTAATACCATCAACAAAGTTACAGTCTTCTATATTGAAAGGATCCCAGCGCAATTGATTCGGAGTCGAAATACATTCTTTTGCTACAGGATGAAATTCTCTGACTAGTTCAAAAGGTTGATGAACAACTTGTGGCCTGATTCGATATACCCAAGTTCTTTGGTTATAGATTCTAGGCACGGTGAAGGCACTTCCTGATATTTGTTCCGCATATAATCCGTATGGACATACTTGTGGGGTATTATGCCAAGGTACGGCTCCTTCTAATGCCTCGCTTTTTAGATGATGGATCATATTTCAAGGGACGAAGCAAAGTGAGACAAGTCGTTGCCGTCCGTATTAAAAACATTTGCCCAATTTATTTAAATACCAGACAATTAGCCAGAACGACAGATGCACAGCTTCCAACAACGCAGCCTAGCAGCATAGAAAAATTAAGCACTTTTCCTACTTGCTCGTTCCTAAATTTCTGAGTCGCAAGCATCATTGCTGCGTTTGTAATGTACCCATTGGAGAGTCCAAAAATGAATAATCCGATAAAGAAATATATGTCTCTATATTCTATTGTGTTGAGGTATAGATATGGGAATAAGAATGCAAAAGATATTCTCCCAATTGAAGCAGAAAATAAAATTTGTATATTTGGAATTAGTGTGATAAATCGACCACTTAGATCTCCCAGGTTGTATAAAAAGAATCCCAAAGGGACGAATAAAGAAGTATAATACTCATCATCTATATCTTCAATAGGGATGATAAGTGAGGTAGTTGCTGGAAATAGAAACAAGGTCACAAACAACGTTGTGAAACAGGTCATAACATGGTATTTAGCCTCATGTAGGCTATAGTTATTTAGAGGATCATCAATTGACTCTTCTTCCGATAGTAATTCGTCTGGATCCAAGTTTGGCTGATTGTCATCAATCTGCTCATATACACTCAATAAAGTGGTGTTGGTCAATCTTGAGAATATTAATAAACAAAGGATGCATATAATAAATGCAAAAAGAAAGTAAATAATAAATGGGTCGAATATTTTTCTACCAGCTAAGCTTAATACCTTAAATAATACATCTGACAACGACACGATTAAGCCAGCTATGCCTTGACCAATTAAAACATATTGAATAGCCTTTTCACCTCTAATAGAAGCTAGAGCCATTATCTTAGACTGAATGGTAGCAGTTGCTGCTCCATCTAAAGCAATCAATAAACAACAAAGATAAAAATAATATTCATGGGATTGGTTAATAAGTCTCATGAGCAAAAATATTAAAAAAGAAATGCTTATCATTATATATGACAAGTTTCCGTAATTAACTTCCCTCCGAAGCCAATAAAGTGTCACAGAAACCACAGAAACATTGAAATAAAATGCAAAATAACTTTGAAATGTGGGGTGATTAAACATTAGCTTGAAAAAATCGTGCGCTGTAATTATGACATTCCACGGCAACAGCATTCCCACGCCTTGAAATAGAAAAAGATGATGAAGCATGTTTTAAAGGGGATGCTTTGTAGATGATATAGACTCAAAGGGTATTTATGGTGTTGACAACCATGATGTTTTGCAAATAGATACATTGATTTTAATGTTAAACCAATTTAAATTCCTCCTACTGCAACAATGCAACAAAGCTATCAAGAATTAATTGAAGAAAAACTATCACGATTGAATGGCAAAAGAAATGCGGACCACTTGACACCTGTTAAACAAAGAAATTTTATACCAGAGTCCAATTTTATGCAATCAAGACGGAAGTGGAATGCCTTGAAGGACGATTTGATTCAGCTACAAACTGTAAAAAAGAAAGATAAAACATGCAAAGTGGAGCTACCAAAGTTGTGGACAATCTCTTCATTTTTAAAACTAAAAGTTTTTATAAATAATCGAGAAATACCTTGGAATCCGCCCGTATTATTGTTAACCATATCGGATCTTCATCCTCTTTATGACTTGGGATATTTTGAATCTGCCAGCAAATTATTAAACTTAATCGGTAATTCCAATATAAGTGTATATCATACCCAAAAACAAAACACCACTGCAAGATTTTACAGACAGTGGGCAAATTTAGAATTGATTTATTTTCGAGTTCAGGAAGCTTTAAATGTCATTGAAACTGGAATTCTCAATAGAGCGCAACCCCTTCATGAATTGAAAGAGCATCTTGAATTTATCAAGTCAAGATCTTTGAAAGTGGATGAAAAGTTGAGTCCATTAAAAACGCCAACTAAGAGAGGCATAGATCTGCTGGAAGAGTCTTTTTCTGAACTAGATGTTACCCCAACTAAATAAATCTCTTAAAGAATTATACAAACTTAGTGATAACCAATCTTATCGATAAACATTTTCTGGGTTGAAATAAATTCGAAGTTTTTGCCAAATACGTCGCATTTTATTGATTGGTTCTGCAACAAAACGTCTATCAATATAAGAAAGCAGTGCACTAGCCACTAGAAATTATGGCAGAAACTAATTACTTTCGCTTAGTATCTTTGGCACTTTTGGCTGCTTTGTACTTTTATGGATTTAGTGGATCAGATTCTGAAAAATCACGAAGAACACCTACACCTGTTTCTCAACCTCTTCTAAGTTTATGTAGCCGTGACAAGCCAAACGTAATATCCTTTGCTTTTACTGAGGGAGTTACTGGTGCTGGTGCTTTAATGGCTCAAACACTCAAAAGTTATACTGGAAATCCAACAGCAATATTTTTTTACATTGACAAAGACTTTTACTTTCAGACTGATAATGGTTATTCTGCACAACTGGTAGAAAATGGACACATAGTAGGTTTAAGATGGTACCAAAGTTGGACTGATACTGCAAAGCTTTCAAAATCTGCATTTCAACAAGCAATTATTGCTTCATCCGAAAAGATTAATAATCAAATTAATCAATACATCACCCCATCAAAAGCAGGAAAGTATTATCCTAAATATATTGCTTTTGACTATGCTGATTCTTCTAAAAAAAGTTTACTTCAGCAGTACTCTGGATATGCAGGTGAGTTGGGAATGTACACAGTCTTGAGTGATTTCATGCCTGAGTCAAACAATGAGAATTATGAGGCTGTAAAGTTAAATTATAAAGCTAAATTTGACAAGGACGTTGGAACCTTGGGTACTTTTGCCATTGCAATGCACCCTGGTAATCCGCAAGCTTCAGTTAGTGGTTCAAACATATTAGATTTGATCAACACAACCATTGCACCAGCTGGAAAGACAATTATTTCAATCTCCAATTGTTTATCCGCAGCAACTTTATATAGAACTGGTATTTCTTATTTATTTAGACAATGCATTACCAGCAGGAACTAGTTCTGACCCAGGCACTAAAGGATCTGCAAATTTCGTGTCGCTATCATTCTTTTTGGCTACAATTTTATTGCTAGGTTATTTGGCATTGTAATAAAAATTCCATTTGTTTATTTAAACAACTTTTCAATTGTAGTTTTGCAGTCGTTAAAAACGATTTCAACATCTCTATCTCCGTTAACAGTATACACATTGCCCTTGTAATAATCGATTACAGGCATTGTCTGATCTTTGTAAACAACTAGTCTCTTTTTTATTGCTTCAGGATTATCGTCTAAGCGACCGCTATTTTGAGAACGTTTAAGAATTCTCTCGACAAGAACTTTTTCATTCTCAATATTTAAAAATAACACCCCTAAAATTTCGAATCTCTTGTCACTGCTGGCTTGTAGTTTCTCAATTTGAGCTTCAAAACTTTTGGCTTGTTCGATTTGCCTTGGGAAGCCGTCGACCAAGATGAGTGGATCAGTCATATGATCAAGAAGAAGCTCAATTGTGATATGGCTCGGAACAATCTGTCCATTTTTGATATACTCGTCGATCAATTCCCTATGCTTTTTGCTACTTCGCAATAAATCGCCAGCACTCAAATGTTGTGCCTTAAAGTGCTTCTTTAACAAATCACTCTGAGTTCCTTTACCACTTCCTGGTCCACCAAGAATAAATAGAATTTTAATCACCATTTCAGTTTTATGATTTCCCCTTACAAGATTAAAGCCTAAATTTATTGTTTTAAGAGATGTGGATAAAAATTCATGTTCGATTTGCACTGCTATTGTCATCTTTTTTATCACCTTTCAACACGTTGCTCATAGTTATATCTAAGCTGCTAGCGCTCGCATCTAATGTCTGATTGCCATCAATTGTTTCCTTGAGCAAAATGGAAAGTTTCTGGCATCCAATTTTAGAAACAAGCATTTCAAGTCTATATTTTATAAGGTCGACATATAGCATGTTGGGTGACTTTTTATATAAATTTTGGCTAATATGCTTTATAAAAACTATTAAATCACATATTGAAGAAACCCGGTCTTTACAATATATACATAAATGGTGAGAGTTGGTGGTTTTACTTAGTATCGTGGTAGTCACTATCGTAAGAGTGAAGTATGGATGAAAATAAAGATCGTTATCACAAATGCCACATTTAGATGGCCTTGATAGTTTTGTTGGGGATTTTGGGGGATTAGCTGTCACTATTCGAGAAATGTTGGGATCAACCGCAAAATAATCAAGCTTATATGCATCTCTTAATGTATTTTCAATTAAAACACCCGTATTAATCTTTCCTTTGAGTAATAATTGCATTTCTTGTATTATAGGCTGCATGAATTGATGTGTATTGACCAGAGTAATTAAATTAGGTAATGCACTTGAAAGGTCATCATCATAATTACTGAGCAAATCTTTGAGGTCAAGAGTGAATACCTCAAAAGACTCAATTTGTTTATCATCAATTTTATCAATCCATTTAACGCTAGATTTTTGGGTTTCTTTAACAGCATACATTTTGGTTTTTAGTTCCTTTAATTGGAGCCTTTCATTGTAAAGCTCGTCCTGTAATTGCGAAATTTTAACTTTTTGATTGCGATTATCTTGTTCCAAGTAAAAGTTTTTCTTATTTTCCTCAGCAACCATTCCATTGGCTTCCTCAAACAACGCTCGACTAAGCTCTTGTAATTCTGTATTTATGGCATTTTTCTCCTCCATGTAAAATAAAGATTTGTCCTGTTCCTCTTTTAGTTCCTTCTTATACTTGTCAAGTTCAATCATGAGCTCCTGAATTTTAAGTTCATATTCGATATTCCTACTCGACTCTAAGCCTTGAAGTTGATTGTATTTGGTGGTCAGATCTTTCAGCTGTTGAGACTGCTGTGCGTTTGTATCTTTAGCTTGGGAAAGTTTGTTATTAAGATAATGGTTTTTTTCACTCAAAGAATGGTTGCTATTTTGCAATTGGTGATATTCTTTCAAAAATATTGGAAATAATGTATTGCTGCATAATTGACATTTCAGATTAGTAGTGCCATCAGATGGCACAATTTTGGTATGGATACATTCCGCTTCTTTCGAAAATACCGATGAACTTTCTGACATTTTAATTTCAAGTTTCAAAAATTTTGATTTATTTTATTCGATTGACATTGCACTTTCTGGAAGTGCTCCACTTTGCTTTGCGTTCAAAAATGCTTGCTTTGCATCCTCAAAATTGAAGTTGCATTCTCTGAGACACAATAGGGAATACCCAAAATTCATGCCAGTGCCTTTAATGAATTCTAAAACTAATTGATATTGTTGCAAATTTAAGTCGACTGGTTTCGTTAGAGGTAGTGTGAGTGATTCCCTTATGGTCAGCATATCGCTTTTAATCTTCATATCATTGTTTAGTAAAAAAACCCTATCGAATCCAAGTACTAAATTTGTTGAAAGATCTTGAAAATCAGAGTGAATTACTAAAACATGCCCTGTATTTTCTGTTGGATAGAAGTCAAATAATATTTTAGTTTCATCAGTTAAAAAGGAATGAATAGTTCCAGGCAGCATCATTAAGGCTGGTCCAATTTCATTTCCATAGAATAAAGAATTGAATCTTTTTTGACTGTCTTTAGTAAACTTCATATTTCTACTTATCTGGGAATATTGCGCATAATCACTCATCGGTGAACTTCTTGGCTTGTTGAGTTGAACAGAAAAAAATGCATCAGGAGTATAGGCTTGCTGAAGTACCGAGCGATTGGTATCAAATGCGCCAAAGTAGTCCCCCACAAAGCGAAAAGCTTTATCCTTATCTACCAAAAAATTGGGCAGTACTACCTTTTCAAAATCTGTTCGAGGCACATCAAATTCGATGCCTTTTACTGGAGCGCCATCTAACTCTTTTAACGCTGGAAATCGTTTCAATATTTCATCTTGATAGTAAGAGCCTCCTTTACTCATTTCGCTGGTGTATAGTGGAGAATCCTTCAAAATCAAATTTTGAATATTGCTTCCGTCCATGTGATCCAGATCAGTGTAAAATCTGATTCCGCTACCTTGCAAGCTTAAATTTTTCAAGTGACTCAAATTACCCAAAGAATGTAGACAAGCTGTATTAGTAAGACTAGGATTCGCTTCTAGATTCAGCGAGAGTAAATTGGGTAGATGATCGCATAAATATTTTACCAAAGCAGGCATTGCGTTACTTTGACTATCGAAGAATTTGATTTGCCTCTGATTAACCAAAGAATCTTGACTTAAATTATTTAAATCCAAACAATTTATATCTTGCCTATATCTTTGAGCAACGATACTTTGAAATACATGTATCAAATCGCTTGTACCCTGTAATTGATTTCTGCCTCTGTAGTTACTTGAACCTCTTGGCTCGTATTCTCTGGTGGTATATCTACTCCCACGACTAGTGCTATTGTTGTCACTTGAGTAGGTGTTGCGGGATCTTGGTTGGTAAGACCCGGAATCGCTATATCTGGATCCACGTTGGGAAGAAGTCTCATCATTATATCTACTAGCCCTCGGTCTATAATTTGATCTTGAAGCATCATCTCCGGAATTATAGCGTGAACGTGGTCTTTGAAAACCATCATCGTTCGAATACCTAGAGCCACGGTAATTTGAATTAGAAGTATCTTCATTGTTATACCTGGAGCCTCTGTAGCTTGAGTTTGATGTGTCGTCATTATTGTATCTATTAGATCTATAATTTGTTGACCCTCGATCAGAATTTGAACTATATCTCGGTCTGTAGGTTGATTCGCCTCTGTCAGAATTCGAATTATATCTTGGTCTATAATTTGATTCTCCTCTGGGTCTAGCGCGTGGCCTGTAACCTTCAATGTAATTATTTCCTCTATAATTCCCTCTTCCGCGCTGGTTACCTTGAGCGCTGTCTTCCATTATTTGTTTTGAGGAGTTAACTTCTCAGTATTTTCCGCAATAAGATATTGAGAAGAAAATTATCGCTTGTATTATTTGGATTTGTTAACTATAACTTGGAGTGAATGCAAAATTTAATTTAATATTCTCCATTTGAAACTTTACCAAATGGCAAAAGAATATGAAGTCTTAAAATTTCAAGACGTACCTAAAGAAATCAAAAAGCAAAGAGTTAGAAGAAGAATTTTAAAGATATTTCCATACTTCCAACTCATTTCGATATTGTTAGCAGTAGCAGGCATTGTAAGCTGGCTTGTTTTACCAGCCATAAC
Organism: Sanchytrium tribonematis; assembly: GCA_018985235.1. Classification (NCBI taxonomy): domain Eukaryota; kingdom Fungi; phylum Sanchytriomycota; class Sanchytriomycetes; order Sanchytriales; family Sanchytriaceae; genus Sanchytrium; species Sanchytrium tribonematis. The sequence continues at coordinate 11,166 of JADGIG010000112.1, forward strand.
TAGGCATACTTATGTAAGCGAAAATGCATTAATGCCTGGACAGGGAGAAATTGCTTTTAAGAATTTCGATTTATTTGAAAACTACTACAATGACCTGAAATCAAACGTGACGTTAGAACACGCTTTTTCACTTGTGAGTCAGGAAAAATTAACCGAGTTATACGCTTTACATAACAATTACATGCTTATGAGAAGTAAGTCTCAAAGAGGCGATGGTTCAGAGACATTACTATTGTATTCCAGCATTTCCTCTCCATTGGCTTGTGCATTGTTGATGGCATACCATGAGGACTTACGAAATAGAAATTACCTTGCAAAAGATGTTGTCATTCTGATCACTAGAGACGAACCCAGTGGATCCTTTGAATTTGTTAAGGAGTGGTACCATTCAAATAAGAATCTGATCTGGAATAGACCTGGTGAAATTCAAGTTGCATTAGGCCTTTTATTAGATAGTAAGGATTTTGACACATTTGATATTTTGTACACAGGCCATCAGCCAAGACTTCCAAATTTAGATATAATTAATATTTTGACGAGAATTACTCAAATGTATGGACTTAGAATGTCTGTTCATGGGTCTATGGCAATCGGCGGAAGCTCATATTTCGACTACTTAAGAAGAATGGTTTGGATGGTGAGCAGCTTGATGATAGGAGACTTGGACAAACATTCCGCTCATTCTAATTTCGGAACTGTGGGACTGGATGCAGTCACAATTCATTGCAAGAATTCAAACACTACAAAGTCTTACTATACTGGAGATGGCGGTCAGTCATATAAAACTCACAATCCAAAACATGTTACTTTAGTTCTAGATTACATGACTAGAGCGTTTAATAATTTGTTGGAAAAATTTCATCAATCATTTTATTTTTATATATTAGCGTCTCCTACTAAATATGTTAGCATAGCTGATATGTCTATACCCATTGGGATTTTATTAATTGCTTTAATTTTTCAGGCTATTGCGTTGTGGTATTACAGCGATTCTGGCTATGAATTTCAAAAGTATATTCCGAGACATACTTCTGAAAGTAGACCTGTACTTTCAATACTTAAGACAGTGATGGTCCCACTTGCAATAACTACTTTTTTATTTGGAGTTGTCTCAATCATCAAGCAAATTCGTGTATTTCCGGATAACATCGTACAGATTTTTAATTTAGATATTTCCAATACATGCTGTGTTGAGTATGCTGATTCATATCATACTGATCTTAAGAAGCGAAGACATTTTTGATAATCTATTGGAAGATTTTTTCATTATAAAGCATCAACAACGAGATTGGATGGTTTTCAAATGCTTTTTGTGTGTGGGTGCCACCTGCTATTTATTTGCTATATCGACCTTGAATTATTTCTTGTCCGCATTCATGACAACAATACTTGTTCCAGTAATTATTTTTATTGGTCCTCCGAAATCTTCTTATCACAGGACTTTTCTCAACTTGGGTTTACTGGCATTTAGCGCAAGTGGTTTATTTTTAGTTTCACAGACAATATATCAATTCAATTGGTCCTCAATTGTAGATATTATTGAGATGTTGGGACTAGACATATCGGCTTTGAAGCTGATAAAACCCATTAACATTCCTCAATTATGGCTTGGTATGTTTAAAAAATGGTTTAAATTTGGCAATCCGTTTTATCCATCTTTGTTTATCGCGCATCAGGCTGCAATACTTGGCTGCGTCATGATTGTCAACGGATTTGCTTTCAATATGCAGGAATAAATTTATTGCTGTCCGATTATGGTATGAGTTTTTTCAACAATCTTTGATAGTGCAGCCAACCATTCTTTTTGTTTAGGAAGTATGTCAGCTTCACTTTTTCCAGCACTAAGATTTTCATAAAAGTTTTTTCTGTATGGAATTGCCTTCATAGCCAAACTAAAAATTGGCTTGACTAAAAAAGAATGATACTTTGATAGAGTTTGACCATAAGCAGTGCTAAAGCATTCGGAGAGTTCTTTGTTAGGGTTGTCTTGAGCCAGTTGGAGAGATTGACATGTGAAATTTAAACCTCTATTGAGCCACAACAATGCGCAAGTCGCTGTCCCACTTTTTTCAATCTCACCCTTTTGAATGAATTGATCCAATCTTTGTTCAACCAAGTTTTCAAGAGTGGCAATGTTTCCTAGTAGATCTTTCTTTACAGGCGCAAAAGCAGTAGGGCTGAGGTAATCAAATATTTTTACCAAATCTTTGCAAGCATTAATATATTCCACGCGATTAATTCCTTCTTCGACTTGAGTCACCTGAGCAAACGAGAAAATGCTATCAAAATATGACATTCAGTTCGTTTCAGAAGTCGCGAAAATTATCTAGCACCAATAGAGGCGTATCATATTGCCGTCACTGTACAACGGGAGTCGAACTTTCGAGCAAGAGATGATCTGATGATTTATTTATAAGCAGCTGATTGGTAGAATTTTGAATATTTAGACACGAAGCCCCAGACTTTAAAAATGAAATGCTCTTGCGGAAAAAAAGCTTCACTTGTCGGACAATGCCGATATTGCTCTAACAGTTTTTGCTTAAACCACCGATTACCCGAAGACCACAGCTGCTCTGGGGACTACAAAACAATTAAAAAAAATGAATTATCAGATAAATTACTGAATGAAAAATGCACGCCATCAAAGGTTTAGGTGCTTTTACAATAAATGCTTTAATGAATGGCAACTATTGGTAAATTACTCTCGTGAAAAATTTTGATTTCATTCTAAGATAAATAAATTAAGCAATAAAGATAAGTTACTGCGGCAGCTATAGAAAATATAGTTTCAAATATCTTATTCAAAATACCATAGTGGTTTTAAATCTGTTGCAAAGGAGGTAAATTTGTGACAGATTTTCTTAAATTATGGATTTTTTTGATCAGAATGAAGAAGCCCCAGAAGCGATTGATTTTCCAATCTCTCCGGAGGAAATCGAAGACATCTTAAGGCCTGAAAGCCCTCATATATACAGTAATTATTTCAATTTATATCCTGAAGAAATTCCTAGTTTTGAGATATTGACAGCAGAAATGCCGCTAGTGAAAATAACATTCAGTGAAAAATCCATGGAAAAGCTCGAGACAAAATCAGATTCTGCAAATGAGATTGCAGACAATCTTAAATTAATAATTGATAAAAGCTTCAAAGATTCAGATTTCGATCAAAAGGGTACCGAGAATATCGAAGAATCAAATGTGGAATCACTGCTCGATCAGATATCTCCACCTGACTCTACAATGAAATTGAAGCCAAAGTTAAATATTGATATTCCGCCTTCACCTATTGAGATGCTTCCAAGTGCAAAGCCTGGCTCAAATCTTCCTATTACGGCCAGATTATTAGAAAGAAATAGAAATTCAAGTATAACGTCCATGGCAACAAATATTAGCAACATTTTAAATAGCGAAGATAACTTTGCAATCCCCTCATTCGAAAAAGGGAATCCAACGATCTCTTGGGAAGAACTGGCGATATTTTCTGCTGAATACAAAGAGATGCTAATGAGATTATGTAGCGAGGAGTCATTCTTGGTCCCTGATAAATTTTGGACCAAGATTGTTAATATGGAATTTCCCTTTGCTCAAAGTAAGGATGGCGCGTATGAAATTTGGTGTGCCCAAGAATGCTTAAAATCTAGAATTTTAGAAAACTGCACTAAAAATGGAAATGTCTATGCCCTTTTGAATCACGTAGTTGTTAGACTATTAACTTTTTCAAACAAATCTCAGCAACCTAGTAGAGACGTTTTAAATTGTCTCGGTTTGTTTAGATTTTTTGCACATGTAATCATGCAAGAGAATTGGGAATGTGCGCGACTTTGCTTTCTCCCTCCCGAAAACGACGATTCTCCTACAAAAGAGAAGTCTGAACTTCAAAGTTTGTCTGAACTCTTGGTCAAAATTGTGATAAGATCGGACATGGAAACTATATTTCACAAGGCACTTTACAATGAAACTTGCCATTTATTGATTGTTTTATTAAGCAGCCAGATGCATCACGAACAAGACACAATAACTGAAATCCTTATGGGTGAAATTGACCACCGAGTGTACAACAGTTTGCTTTACAATTCATTGCATTTTTCAAATATGACATCCAGTGGAATACTAGGTTATTTTACTTCCGGTACTTCCATTGTGGACTATTCGAATAGGTTGAGTTGCCAATTGTTTTTGCTTTTGATCCAAAATAATGTTTTTATCCTTCATGAATTAAATCTGGACTTTGGTATGCTCTACAACAGTATCAAACACATCCAAGATTATGAATTGTTAATAACTTTACTTTTTCTCGTCATTTCACATTCGAAAGATTTTACAGGGTACATTATGTCAAAAGCTGATCCGGAGTCATTTATACTGCCAGTTTTGCAATGCATGTATTCGAATTTGCGGAAAAAATGTCATGCTTCAAAATTTTATGTCCCCTCCATCCTGTTATTTTTAATGAGCCAAGACAAAGTTTATCTAGGACAACTTCAAAATGCTAAAGTCGGCACTCCAGAATGGTTTTTAGATAAAAGAATGGGAAATACAAGCCTGCTCAATATTATATTTACTAGCTGCACTTATCTGCTTGTTTATAATGCTAGTGGTCTCAAAGATTCTTATATCCAAACAAATTGCCTTTCAATCCTTTATAACATGGCCGTTTTCATAAAGAATCTACACCCTTATGCCGCTCAAAAGTTTGTAAGTATGTTGGAATCATTTTTCAAAAAATTCATTCGATCCAGTGAAGAGGAAGAAAAAGCTGCGCTAAAAAGTATTATTTTATGTTTAATTCAAATTATTAACGGACTAATTTCTACAAACATTCAACAAAATCCGCATATTGTTTATGTGTTGATTCAAAAACTGAATTTTGTAGAGGCAATGTCGCAACATGAAGAATTTGAACCTTACTTTCACAATATATCAACAGTACTTGCTTTTAATATAGGTTGCTCATATGCTTGATGACTTTATAAATAGTGATAATCTCAACGATCCTGAGCAATTATTTTCAATGGTTGAAAATGAATTGCGGAAACCTATAAAATTGGAAGATTGTCCTATTCTCCAATTAACTTGTTCAATTGAATACGAATTTTTTCTTCCTCACATATGGGCGGAAATAGTCGAATACCCTTTAATATATTGGGGAATTGGCAACCCATATGAGATTTTCGAATAAAATTTTCCCCTTAATTCCCATGGAGGAACTCTCAGCAGAAGCACGCGCTGCATTGTGTGAATTTCTTGCAGAAGAGCAGCAGTACATTGACCAGTTTGAGCAATTAAAATCGAATTCAGAAAAGTTGTTCACTATGAAAGTTTTTAAAGAAAATTGGCAATTGTCGCAATTTTGGTATGACGACAAAACTGCTTCCACTTTAGCCAATGAAGCAATTCGCTTAGTTGGAATCATAGGTTTTGTATCTTCTCCAACCGCTTATGTAAAATACAAATCATTGACAAGTAAGCCAGCTGTTTTATTTGAATTTGATGAAAGATTCGCTTGCTATGACGAATTTGTGCATTTTGATTACAATGATCCTTATAATGTAGATTTGAAATTACACAATCATTTTGATGTCTTAGTAGTTGACCCTCCATTTTTGTCTGAAGAATGTTTGCTAAAAACTTGGAAATTTGTGAAAATTTTGGGTAGTCTAGAATGCAAAGTTATATTATGTACTGGAAAAACTATGGAAAAACATTTACTGAAATTGGGTTTTCAGGAAACTAAATTCAAGCCTATGCACGAAAAAGAAAGGCTTTCCAATGACTTTGGTTGCTTTATCAACTATGAGAGTGAAAATTTGAAGTAAATTTATTTAAAATGTATTGATTAATTTCAATTGAGCAATTCTGAAAAGTAAGTGTCCCCGGCCATTATGTTTTTATATATATTTTGATATAATGACATTGTAAAAACTGGAAGTATTTTGCTTCGAATAGCCACCACAGTTTGATTCAGCGACATTCCATTATAAGCCGTTTCGCCGTGGACTAGTTCGTACAGTAGAATGCCAAAACTATACATATCATCTAATTCTGAATATCTGTAGCTATTTCCCTTGTCAAATTGACAAATTACGCTATCACTCAAGTATCGTGCATACAATGGTTGCTCTGGATCACTTTGAGACAGAAAAGGCTGAATTCTCAAATCCCCAATAATTATGTCAATTGTTTCGCCTGCTACCAGTTTCTTGATAAAAATAGAATGAAGGCCCAGATTGCCATGACATCGTTTTTTAGCATGGATGGCTGTCATTCCTACAACTATTTGATTGACTATAGTCTGAATTTCTTTTTGATAATCTAAAATTGGAAGCATATTTGTAGAAGGGTTTAAAAACCATTCATGTAGAGTCATTTGATATTTCTCAAAAATCAAAATATTTTTGTTCGGTGCTTGTGAAAAGCCACAAATTTGATGTACTCTCTGAACTCCTCTTAAATTGCAATACAACTCCATTTCTTTTAAAAAATAGGACTCGCTTGACGAGTCTATACTTTTAAGTATTACAAATTTGTAAGGATTGTGGTCGTCGCTTTGGAGTAGCTTCCCACTTTTAATTTCAATACTGCCTCTCGTAGTAATTCTTTCCATCGGCTTGATATCTTGTAAGGAAATTTTGTATGCCTCATATCTTTTCAATATATTCGCTGTTGGCACAATAGATACTTTATTTATAGCGTTGCGACCTAGTGATTGCTTCGCCCAAAGAATCAAAAATATTATAATAGTTACTACAAATGCTGACGCGGTAGCTAATACGACAAATATAGGTGTCGGGAGTCCAAATGACTCTGATGCTTGCGATACTGCTTTAGTCTGTGTCAAAGAAAAGTGTATAGAAACTGAAACTGTGTTGTTTTCTGAAAGTGTTTGAGTATTAGTGAGGATCAAATTCTCCAATAAATTTGAAGACAAATCCGACGAGTAAAATTGACCACCCAACCTCGAATTTGAAGTAGAAATGGAGCCAGAGTTCAAAGTTTTAAGAATGGCTGTGGCATGTGCAGTATTATAACTTGCCGTATCCTGTAGACTATTTGCATTAGTCAGATAAGAAGTGGCATTATCATCACTACAGAGATGGTAAATATTTAATAAATCCAATTGACTGATATAGTGGTAATGATGGACATGAGAAACGTTGTTTAATTGTGTTGCTTGCTGTTCATCAATTAAATGAGAAACAGTAGTTCGGTCTTCGATATAATTTGTTAAAGTTTTGCTAGTCCAATGGCAGGGTTCGGTAGAATTTTCTTGAACTGTTATGGTGGTACTATTAGAATTGATAAATGTAGCAGAATCTG
>JADGIG010000113.1:0-18474 GCA_018985235.1 Sanchytrium tribonematis
GCCAAAATCAGACAAGGATATTATAAGATCAGTTTCAATTAAGTATAAAGCTTCCGTGAATATCGAGAAAAAATTCACAGAATTCAAAGAAAAATATCTTGAAAAGTTGCCAAAAGATCAGAGACATTCTCAGAATCTGGAATTACTTGCTATTATTGTATTATATAAAATTGTGAGTAAAAATAGTCAAGTTTCGAAGGCGAAATACACTAAGGATTTTAAGATCGCAGTGTTTGATAAGCTTTGTGTAGAGTATGATAATTTAATGGCCGTGCGGCAAAAGAATGACAATCTTCCCTCGCCTAAAATACTCGAAGTAACATCGCCAAACGTCCAAAATTCTATATCTAATACAAGCACACCCCGAAGAAGTACGAGAGCAAAGGCATTAAGTACGCCATCAAAAAGAAGTTTGAGTCCAGTGAATGAAACTCCTAAAAAACGGCCCAAAAAAGTTTATTTGGCTGACTATCCATATCCTACTATGTTCAGGCTAATACCTTTTGACTTGACTGCAAGCTATTTGAAAATATGCAACATTTTGAAATAAATATACGTAGATATCTAGGAGAATTGTTGTAACATCATGACTGTTCCTTTGACAGTTCAGTTTGGCGTGTTTTCTGCTACGGAAACACAAAAAACATCTGTTCAAGAAATTACACACCCGCAAACTATGGATAATAATCAATATCAGGTCAAAGGCTTGCTAGACCCATATCTTGGTACAATAGATAAGACAGCACAATGTATGACATGTCAATCAACTATGACTAATTGCGTCGGACATTTCGGCCATATCAATTTACATCAACCCGTTTATCACGTTGGATTTTTAACTCATGTTAAAAAGGTACTAGAATGTGTTTGTTATTATTGTTCAAAATTAAAATGCAAGGAGATTCTTGGTGTCACAGACAAGATTCAATCTTTGCCTAAAACTTTAAAAAGCAATAAACATAGATTTAAAAAATGTCATGAATTATTAAAAAGCAAAACAATGTGCGAGCACTGTGAAAGAAAGCAACCAGTGTACAGAAAAGATGGTTTAAACCTTCAAACTTGGTTTAAACAAGCAGATCAAGAAAAAACTCAACTCACTGCCCAGCATGTGGTTGGAATTCTGAGCAAGCTATCTGATTTAGATTGTTATTTATTGGGTATGAACCCTAGATACTCTAGGCCCGAAAATTTGATTATAACCAGTTTGCCATGTCCACCGCCTCAAGTTAGACCTTCCATCACAATGGATATGGGCAGAGGAGAAGACGATTTGACTCACAAATTGGCAGACATAATTAAAGCGAACGACAATTTAAAAAAGTGTGAATCAGAGGGAGCTCCGAATCACGTTGTGTCCGAATTTGTTCAACTATTACAATACCATGTTGCAACTTATATGGATAACGATATTTCGGGACAACCTCAGGCTTTACAAAAATCTGGAAGACCTCTAAAAAGTATTCGTGCCAGATTAAAGGGCAAAGAAGGAAGACTAAGAGGGAACTTGATGGGAAAACGAGTGGATTTTAGTGCTAGAACTGTCATTACTGGAGATCCGAATCTTAGTATAGACGAGGTCGGAGTGCCACTCAGTATTGCGAAAAATTTGACTTTTCCTGAAATGGTCATGTCTTACAATATTGATAAATTACAAGATCTAGTAAGACGAGGTCCGCATCAACATCCTGGCGCTTGCTATGTTATAAAAGATACCGGTGAAAGAATTGATTTAAGATATACTCGTAATTCTGGCGACATAATTCTTCAGTATGGCTTTATTGTTGAAAGACATTTATGTGATGGTGATATTATTATATTTAATAGGCAACCCTCTCTTCATAAAATGTCCATGATGGGCCATAAAGTCCGAGTAATGCCAGCTGGAAGTACCTTTAGATTGAACTTAAGTGTGACTTCGCCATATAATGCTGATTTCGACGGGGACGAGATGAATATGCACGTACCTCAATCTCTCGGTGCAAGAGCTGAAATTCAAGAACTTTGCATGGTTCCTAAACAAATTATTACGCCTCAAAGTAATAGGCCTGTCATGGGAATTGTTCAAGATACTCTTTGTGGTGTGCGAAAGTTTACCCTTAGAGATACGTTCATGGACGAGGCATTTGTACACAACATTATGATGTGGGTTCCAGAATGGAATGGTGATATTCCAAACCCAGCCATTTTGAAACCTAAAAAATTATGGACTGGTAAGCAAATTTTAGAGTTAATTATACCAAAGCAGATCAATCTCGTCACTTTTCATTCTCAGCATCCTGATGATGAGAAGACAGAGATGAGTGTGGGCGATACCAAAGTAGTCATTCAAAATGGTGCTTTGTTAAGTGGAATTGTATGCAAGAAAACTGTGGGAACAAGCGCTGGAGGTTTAATCCACGTTATCGTAAATGAATGTGGACCTGATCAAGCAAAACTTTTTCTAAATGGCTGCCAGACGATTGTGAATTATTGGCTTTTACACCATAGTTTTAGCATTGGAATTGGTGACACAATTGCTGATAGAACCACCATGGAAGCAATTAATGACCAAATTCGTAAAAGCAAAGAAACTGTGGATGAAATTATTAAAGATGCGCAACTTGGGATCTTAACGCAAAAACCTGGTATGACCTTGAGAGAATCCTTTGAGGCCGATGTCAACAAAGAATTAAATCAATGTCGTGATCTTACAGGCAAGAGTGCTCAAGGTGCGCTTAAAGATCATAATAATGTCAAGCAGATGGTTGTTGCAGGTTCTAAGGGGTCTTTTATAAATATTTCACAAATGAGTGCTGTTGTGGGGCAACAGAATGTCGAGGGTAAAAGAATTTCTTTTGGATTTCGATATCGTGCGCTACCTCATTTCACAAAAGATGATAATAGTCCTGATGCAAGAGGTTTCGTTGAAAATAGTTATCTTAGAGGTGTAACTGCATCCGAGTTTTTTTTCCACGCAATGGGTGGAAGGGAAGGTCTCATTGATACAGCTGTCAAAACAGCAGAAACTGGATACATTCAGCGACGTCTTGTCAAAGCACTAGAGGATGTCATGGTGAAAAATGATGGCACTGTTAGAAATTCTATAGGTGACATTATTGAATTTTGCTACGGAGAGGATGGTCTAGACGCTTTAAAAGTTGAAAAGCAAAGCATTGACATCATCAGGCAATCTGACTTGCAATTTGAAGCCAAGTACCGGATAGAGCCAAAAATGCCGCTATTTAAAGGTTATGACGTTAATACTGCCCAAGAGCTTCTTGGTAATGTAGAATTCCATACAGCCATCAAAAATGAATTTGAGCAGATACAGAAAGACCGAAAATTCCTGCGCGAGTACTTATTTAAAAATGGAGCTGCAAATTGGCCTCTACCCGTTCATATCCGAAGATTGATCTGGAATGCCAGACAAACTTTTTCTATTGACGATCGTGTTCTTAGCAAATTATCTCCTTTGACAATTATTGAAAGTGTCAAAAGCCTTGAACAAGAAGTTATTGTAATTCGCGGGAATGACCCTATAAGTAAAGAAGCCCAAGAGAATGCAACTACTCTGTTTAGAATAATGTTAAGGAGCTATTTAGCAAGTAAGAGAGTTATTGAAGAGTACCGTCTGGATGATAAGGCCTTTTGTACATCTTTATTAATTTAGCTTGGTTGATAGGTGAAATTAAAGAACGATTTTTGAGATCGCTTGTTGATCCTGGAGAAATGATAGGAACAGTGGCAGCACAATCAATTGGAGAGCCTGCCACTCAAATGACTCTTAATACATTTCATTTTGCGGGTGTGTCCAGTAAGAATGTGACCTTGGGTGTTCCCAGACTCAAAGAAATCATCAATGTTGCTAAAAACATAAAGACGCCCTCCATGACAATTTATCTCAATGAGGAGTATAGGAAATCTAAAGAAAGTGCGAAACAGATTTTGGTTCAAATTGAGCATTGCCCTATGAGAAAAGTCGTTACAAAAACCGAAATTCATTATGACCCTGATCCACTCCAAACTAGCATTGAAGAAGACAAAGATTTCGTTGAAGCTTTTTTCGAACTTGAAGATGCTAGTTTTGTCAATGTGTCTCCTTGGTTATTAAGATTAGGTCTGAGTAGAAGCGTATTGATTGACAAAGGGTTGAGTGTTAGTGAAATTGTCAGAATGATTAAAAATACATTTGTGGATGAACTGCTGGTTATAGGTAGTGATGACAATGCTGAACATCCAGTGCTAAGAATCAGAATCATGAAATCGGATGGTGCTGATATCAACGAAAGTGATTTAAGAGACTTGGAAACAAATCTATTAAATATGGTGGATTTGCGTGGTGTTAAAGGGGTAAACAAAGTTTTCTTAGCTCGCAAGAAAGATTCGCATTTAAATATTGATGGTGAATTTAGAGACATTGAAGAATGGGCATTGGACACTGATGGAACAAATCTGAAAAATGTCATGACTAATCCAAATGTCGATTTCACAAGAACTTATTCAAACTACTGTATTGAAATAATGGAAGTCTTGGGGGTTGAAGCCACTAGAGCTGCCTTATTAAAGGAACTGCGAAATGTTATTGAATTTGACGGTAGTTATGTTAATTACAGACATTTAACATTATTGGTAGATGTCATGACAGCTAAAGGATCTATAATGGCAATCACAAGACATGGTATAAATCGGAGTGACAGCGGTGCTCTTATGAGATGCTCCTTTGAAGAAACCGTAGAAATTTTGTTAGAAGCTGCTGCTTTTGGAGATACAGATGCTTGTTACGGTATATCTGAAAATATCATACTAGGTCAACTCGCTCCTTTAGGAACTGGAAGTTTTGACGTATTGCTTGACGAGAAAACTTTAGACGAACGATTTAGTGGTATGCAAACTGGGGCCTCCACGCCTTATATGCAAGGTTTTTTTTCAAGTGCTCAAACACCAAATGTTGGTATGTTTGGGTACATGGGTTCTCAGACACCATTTCTAGGAGGTTCAGTGACCCCAAAAGCACTCGATATCAATTTTGTTCCAAATGATTCGCAATTTTCTCCTATAAACGACAATCCGACTGCATTGTCACCTAGATACTCTGGTGTTCAAAGTCCGTTCCAATCTGGTGCTATGTCTCCATTTTCACCTAAACATTCCATGTCTCCTGGACATTCCATGAGTCCTGCTTATAACTATTCACCTGGTTATGCTCCCAGCTCCCCCGGCTATGGCGCATACAGTCCCTCTAGTCCGGGTTACACACCTAATAGTCCAGGATTTAGCCCGACCAGCCCAGCATATTCTCCAACTAGTCCTAGCTATAGTCCAACTAGCCCAAGCTACTCGCCTACATCCCCAAGTTACAGTCCAACATCTCCTAGTTATAGTCCAACAAGCCCAAGTTATTCTCCCACATCTCCTAGTTATAGTCCAACGTCTCCTAATTACTCGCCGACTAGCCCTCAATATTCACCTACTAGTCCACAATATTCACCAACTAGTCCTCAGTATTCACCAACTAGTCCTCAATACTCACCTACCAGTCCGCAATATTCACCAACTAGCCCTCAATATTCTCCTGCTAGTCCACAATACAGCCCTGCTAGCCCTTCGTATGATGACCAAAAGAAGACAGAATAAAACTTTGAACGAAAATAAAATTATGAATTTCTGTATTTATTTTCAAATTAAATAGTCCAAGACATGTCTCTTGTACATTCTTTTATCTTCGTTTTCGAATTCAGGATAGTATGGAACCAAATCATCTTGACCACTAATATAAATTCCATTAAAAATTTGCCAGTATGTTTCTCTAATTCGACGAGCAGGGTGAAATAGTCCGAGCAGAATATATTGCAATATTGCTCCTGCGCCCAATGCTAGTCGCAGAGCCTCAATTGACTCAAATACACTTTCAAGCATGTTTGACGAATTTTCAAACAAATTTGGCCAAATCATATTCAGCATGTGAGTGAGTGTATCTTCCTTTCCTTTTCCTATGGTGCCAGTTGCCAAGTGCTTGACTATTTGACAGGCGATGTGTCTATGAACTATGTCTCTATCTACCAACGCATCTTCCACCAAAGTCGATGCAACATAAACATAATCTTTCGAGGCATTCCCAATATATTCAAAAATAAAAGCAATGCTTTTCAATACACCATTTTGAACATTGACTTCAGGGTATCTATATTCATTTAAAAGCTGTGCTAAAATTGTATATGCTCCGCATTTCTGGGCGATAATTCCTAAATTAAAAGAAACTACCAATACTGACAGCTGAGCACAATCGAACATGTCTCTCCTGCACCTTTAGGTTATTTATCAAAGTAGCTAAAACATCTTGGGGTCCAATAGCCAAAGCAATATGTCCTAGGCAAATTGTGCTTGCTCTCCGAATGCCTTTTCTTTGAGCTCTCATCAACTCTACCAATTCAAAGCAGATTCTTAGCCATTCTCTAGGATTAATCTCATCTGCAGCTTTTTCTGCCACTAACGCCACAAGATCGATACAATTTTCTTGCACTTTTTCGTGTCTATTTCTTAAAATCGGAGTCAATCTGGGAAGAAGGTCTTTAATTGGTGGATTGACATTTTCAATTCCCATGACGACTACCACGCTCTTTAAACCGGCGATTATGCTAGCCAAAGTTGCTGGCTGCTCTTCTCCCAAATACTCGTATAGAACAACCCCTAAATTACCCAACTGTTTCTCTTCCTGACAAGATTTAAGAACAGGTGAGACTTTGGTTACCAAATCTGCAGCTAATTGTCTTACTTTTCCAGATTTGTTGCTCAATCGGAATAGAATGGTGCTGATCAACTGAGGCATATAAGGCTTTGCATTCATTTTTAAAGCGCAGAGAAAATCAGAGAACGCATTCAATACGACAAGATCTTCCATGGTTTGTTCCTGGAATGCGAAAAGAAGACCATCAACAAATTCTTCTTCCATCCTAGGATCTAACTTATCAAATTCTTGATTTTGAATCAGTTTCTGAATACATTCACATATCATTTTTCTGAACGGTTCACTTTCATCTTTAAGAAACGGTTGCAATTTACCAAATACTTCAACAATTCCAATCTTCTTGCTAATGGCTGAGGTAGCTTCCAATATCGGTCTAATCATTCGCTTATCCAACGCGGTTCTCCTGTTCCAAAAGGCCTCAAAAAACTTATTTAAGACGTTTCGCATGATGTATTCTTTCTCTACACCGTCTTTATCGCAGCACTTTTGCAGAACAAGAAGAATTGTTCGTCTAATATCATCATCATGCGAAAAAAATTCCCTAATTAATAACGGTAAAATTTGCTTTGTATAGTAACCAGCATCTTCTGGTTCCATAAGTGGTATGATACATCCAACTGCTTTTAGACTGGCAACCAGTGCTTTTCCTCTATGTTGCTTCACATTTTTCCATAATGTTAAAAGAATTGGTTCGAATTTTTCAATCCCATATGGGTGGCATGCTTCTGCCAATGCGCTCAATGCGAGAAACGTTATGGTTCTAACCTTGATTTCCTCGTCGTCTAATCGGTCTTTGAGTGCGTCGATAAAATAGCCGAGTTGAGGCAACAGCGCAATTCCCATTCGCTCTGCAGCAAAAAACAAAGTCCTTACACCGGTATGTCTCTCGTTAGAATCTTTACTACCGCATATTGCCATAATAAAAGGCATTGTTGAGCTAACACCGATCGTTGATACAATTACACTTAGAGCCTTTGAGCAGCATTGCCGCATGAATTCATCATCATTTGCTGTATCTTGCTTAAGTCTATTTAATAAAATAAATGCACCAACAGCTTTGGTAAGATTCCCGAATAATTGGAAGCCCAATCGTCGAGTCATGAAATCTTCGTTTACAAGAAGTGGAAGTATAATGACCAACAATTCATTGACATAAAGGCGCAACTTATCTCCATGTATTATCATCATTTTATCAACAAGTTTTAAGACAGATAATCGTTCTGTGTCTGATAATTGTTCCTGAAGAATAATAGATAGTAAATTTTTCATGACGATATCTAAATCTGCCAATTCTAAATGTCTCGCAGCAGTCTTGCGTTGATACTGTTGTCCTTTAAATAAATGAATCAAGTGGTAGGCTACCTTTTTCTGTTTTAATTCTTGTGTATTAAGCAGTTCGTCAGATTTCTTTAACAAAGGAAATAATTGTAGGTAGGGTTTAGTGAGTTGTTCCTCCTCTAAATTTTGCTCTGATCCAGTCATGGTATTAGTTAATTGGTTGTATACAATAGTGTATCCATCGGATGGCAAAATTTGATCCAATTGCTTTAGAATAAAATCTATGTCATTTTGAATTACTTTTTCTTGCGGTCCTTGTATATCCCATCGAGATTTTCTGACTTTAGTAACCGGAGAGTCTATTTGGTCAGGTTGTGAGTTGACTTTCTTTGATCGATCCCAGCGTGACATTCGAAAGTAAATAATGCGGGGTTGATACAATTCGAAATTGGTGTATAAATTTAGAATCTACAAAAACAACTTATGACTGTATTAGAATGAATTGGGGATTGACATCGAGCCTTTTTTAACAATCTCTTTGCTACTAAGATAAATTTGCCTATGTTAACTTGTGACCAGACCCCTTGAAAACATTGCATGACTTTATCTCATTGCGCTTTGCATCAAAAATTTTCTGGTGTATGTTTTTATTGTATAATGCGATTAAGTGATCCAGAAAAGACAAACCAATTGACCTCAAATTTACAGCAATTGCATACTCAAAGTCCTGATATTCAATTGAACTGGTTAAATGCAATTAAACAAAGTGTTGAATCTATGCACTCCACTGTTTTTATGAGATGGCTTTCTTCGTGTTATTTAATAGAATCTTGCTTCGAAATGCTCAAATATAGAAGGGCAATTTGTTTTGCATTAGATATTATAGATGATTTTGTAGTACTTTTACCAGGAACCCAACTTACTAAATTATGTTTAACTCATTTTAATTCCTTGGTTCATTTAGCTGGTAGTGAAAATGTCACTATCAGAGCCAGTATTTGCCGATTGATGTACTCTATTGGAATTCATCTTGTAGCATTTGAAAGCGTGGATGGAGCCAAGCTCATAAATACACTTTTTTCCATTTTAAGAAAACAAAATTTTAAAATTCAAGGATTTGAGAGAGACATTATACTTCCAATGAGTACCGAAGACGAATTACAGCGTTATATTCCGAGATATGTACAAATCATGCATGAAAATTGCATGATGGCAATCGGAATGGTTGTTTACGGTAGAGATCACAATGTTGCACATAATCATTTACTGATCTCTAAACTTCCGAGAATTGGAATGCAAATGCTTAGATTTGTTCAAGAAAAGAGGCCTATTTGTTATCCTGAGTCTCAAAAAGCAGATACTGCTGCCTGCATTCTGGGTTGCCTGTTGCAACTTCCTTTATATGATGAAATAGAGGATTTTGAAGATGAAGATTGGACCCATTCTTTTGCAATACTCGATAAAATATGTGATGACGAATTTTTAAAACAAGTCCAAATATCTGTCAAATCTCTACTTTCTGATACTCCAGAAAATTTAGAAAAAATTTTGAAAAAAGTCTCTAGAAAGAAACACCGGGCTCCAAAAATTCCGGATGAAGAAGATCACGCAAAAGCCGTAGAGTCTACTCAAAGGGCTCTCATTAGTTTAGTAAGCATATTTTCAAATGTATCTTTCTTTCCAGATTTAGTTCCTAGAATGCTCTTTGCCGTTCCTACTTTATTATATATTGCTAAAGACAGACACATTCCCAAAGGACAACCTTGTTTCTACAGCAATATCTTGAATGACTTGTGTTTGACTAAGGGTGTCCATCGTGACCCTAATTTTCTACCTCACAAGTTCCTTCTTAATTCTTTCTCGCCTCCTTTAAAAGAAACTTGTTTTTTGGGACTACTGCGAGTCAGAAAATGGATGTGTGCTGTATCTCCAGACTCAGCTGATACAGGATCACCTTTGCCTGAAGTTTCCAATCCTCCGTTTAGTGATATTCCTTTGGAACTATGGAGTCCTGATACGGCCTATTTTCTATATCAACAGGCAAAGCAGCTATCCATGACCTGCAGGCGTCGTGGGAATTTTGCATTTGCCGACAAAGATTTCAATTACGCAGCCTGCCAATATTCGTCAGCTCTTTTATTAACTTCGTTTGAGGAAGAAGATCTTTTGATTACAATCCCAGAAGTAAAAGTCAAGCAAGAAACAATGCTTGAACTACTACCACCATTGCTTTATTATAAAGCAAAGCGTATTGCCGACAGATTTATATTTAAGACCAACCGCGCTGAATGTTGGCTGAGAATAAAAGGAATGCACGACCGAGCAAATCTGGACGCAAGCAACGCAATCGAAGAAATCAATATTCTTTGTTATGAATTATCCGAAATGTACCCTATTGAATCTTTGATGCCTGATTTTAAATCCGGTGATGACAATGATCAGTTGATATACAGATCAATGTTGGTAAGTGACGATTTATGGGAGAAAAACGAAAGACGCATTAAACGCGCCGAGGAATGTTTTCAACTAGAAAAAAGACAAGAGCAGGAATACTTTAATAGCATAAGAAATATCAGAAGCGATAATGATGATTATTCAGAAGAGAGTGGCGATACAGATTTTAGTGAGGATCGACAGAATTACGAAAAGTTCGTTCGTGAGGATCACTTTATGAATGAGAATGCCCAATTTGAAGAGATAAAGCGCATCACTCGCTCTATTGACAAAAATGGCAAAATTACCACAATGCAGATAGTCCAAAAAGTGGAAAAGAAATAAAATTTAAGATATTTTTTATTACAAATGGAAATGGATCGCCAATTACTGACTCTAGTAGGTCTCTCTTTAGGCTTAGCTACTGGAACGTTATTAGTTATACTTAGTTGCGCGGTTTATGACAACTGGTTCCCACTATTGAGCGTCCTCTTTTTTCTTTTGGCACCTCTTTGCAAATGTTTTGATCGAGATGAATTAGGTGGTGCAAATCAAATAATACAATTCTTTACGGCGTGCTTCATATGTTCAGGAATATTTCTACCTCTGGTCTTGTTTAATAATGCGGTGTTGACAATTGGCGCTACAGCTATGGTAATTGTGGGAGGAATAATAGTTTATAGTTCAATTTTACTATACAACTATCTATATTCGGGTGATTCTATGTATTTGTAGTTACCAATAAATTCAATATATAAAATACAAGTAATTCCCGCATTTAATTATTTCGAAGGGGAATTATGATTGCAAACTCACTCGAAGAACAAAATACTTTATATTACTGGAAAGTCTATTTCTCGTTTAAAAATTATGCGAAATGGTATACAAGAGTTTTTGAAGACAAAATTAATAAAGCTAAATGTTCAAAAGATGCTCAATATTTGAAATTGTACATCGCCAAGTGCCAAAAAGCAATTTATTGTCTGCATCAAAATCAATCATTTTTTGACGACATGCTCGCAGGTACTCCTCAATTCGTTGAAGAAAGAAAGATTGCAGCACCTAGTCCTGAAGATTTTGACAAATGCGTTAGTGCTTTGAAATGCATCGCTAGGGATTGGAGCAATTACGGTAAACAAGAGAGAGGAGCATATGACGTTGTCTTGCAGGAATTAAAAGATATAGCTGCTGCAAAAGAAATGCCACAGAGTGTTAATTGTCCTGGCTCAGGGTTAAGCCGTCTTGCATATGAGATCGCAAAATTGGGCTTCAATGTCAAAGCAAATGAGCTAACTTATCATATGCTTATTCCGTGTTATTTTATACTGAACTCTATTGCAAAATCATACACCATTTACCCATTTATTCATAATTTTCAGAATCGAATGAAAGTAGATGATTGCTTTGAACCAATTATATTTCCTGATGAATTCCCTGAATTGAATGTTCCTAATACTAATTTTTCTATGAATGGTGGAGATTTTCAGGAAGTTTGTGGAGTAGCCGACATTACAGTGTCAAGTTATTTTATTGACACAGGCAAAAACGCTCTGGACTACATTCGCACAATTGATTTGAATACTTCGTCTATATGGATTAACATTGGACCTTTGCTTTATCATCACGAAACCTTTGAACTTTCGTGGGAAGAAATCTTGAAATTTGTTGAGCAAGAAACGAATTTTAAAACTAAAAAGTCTTTCCGATTATCTGCATCGTACTGTGCCGATACAAATTCAATAGTGCAGTATTCCTATAATAACATATTTTGTAAATTTATTAAGTGATCCGATTTGCAAATAAATTATGACATTTTTAAATTTTGCAAATTCTCCAGTTTCAGTTATTATATGGTTTCTCTTGGAATTGCAGTTTGTAGCCAAACTGGGCAAGTCTTAGTCTCTCGTCACTTTTATCCTATGTCTCGTGGTAGAGTTGAAGGATTGATATCATCATTTCCAAAGTTGTTGGAATCCAATGCTCAACACACTTATGTTGATACAGATCAAGTCAGATTATGTTTTCAACCCTTAGACAAAGTATATTTAATCATGATTACTAACAAAAGGTCTAATATATTACAGGATATCAACACTTTAAATCTATTTGCAAAAATTGTCCAAGACACTTGCAGCTGCACTGAGCAAGGCGTGACGGAAAAAGCTTTTGAGTTGATACATGCGTTTGATGAAGTTATAAGTGGAGGTCAAGTTGAATCATTAGATCTTGGGCAAATTAAGACAATTTTGGAAATGGACAGTCACGAAGAAAAGATCCATGAAATGATTGAGAAGAATAAAGAATTGGAAGCAAAAGCAGAGCTCAAGAAAAAAGCCAAGGAAATGGAAGCAATGAAAAAAGCTGCTTCAAAATCTCAAATATCTTCATCCTCAAATTACACACCTGCTCCAGTCGCCACCATAAATGTCCAACAACCTATCCAAAACATTAATCAGCCACCACCAAGTCAAATGGGTAAAGGAATGCAGCTTGGTGGTGCCAAAAATTCATCAGATGACTTTCTTTCTACATTACAGCAACAAGCCGCCCAACAAATTCAGCAACAAGTCTCAACCCCCGTCTCAGCAGCCACACCAATTGTTTCTAAAGCTAGAAATGTTTCTGTTTATCAAAAAGATGTTCACATTATTATCGACGAAAAATTGAGTGCTCAGCTCCCCCACGACGGTGGCATTACCAGCTGCGAGTTGAAAGGTGAGGTGATAATTAAGATTAATAGTGAGTCATGTACACAATGTAGCATAAACTATTCAACAGGGAATTCCGACGCAGGGATCCAATTTAAATCACACCCCTTAATCGATAAGAAGTCATTTAGTGATAATATTATTGAAAGCCGTGACAAATCTAAACCATTTCCTGTAAATCAGCCTTTAAGTTTGATAAAATATAGATCATCAATAACTGACGATAAGCTTTTACCATTGCATTTAGAATGTTGGCCAAATCCAAACGGCGATGGAACCACTGATGTCAATCTGGAATACGAATTGCGTTCAGATTTAGAGCTAGAAAATGTAGAAATTTCAATCAAAATACCGTAACTTTAAGTAATGTAGATCTTCAACAGCCCCGGAAGTAACAATGTGCGACGGAACTCATGAGTTTTTAGCAACAGCTAAAACTTTGGTTTGGAAAATTGCGCAAATTTCAGCCAAAGATCCATCTGGCTTATTTGAATTCAAAGTTTCGACCGAACAACCTATATTTCCCGTTCAAATCAATTTTAATTCTAAAAAATCTTTATTCGGTGTTGACATATTGAATGTTGTTCAAAATAATCCTGTTAATTTCTCCGTTGAATACAATGTTGGGACTGAACAATACTTTATAACATGAATAAACTTATTCGAATTGGAATCTGGACATTTCTTGCCTAATTCGATTTACAAAATGTACTACGTCGCCAGATATTATTTGTTTTGTAACTTCATTATATTCTTCAGGTACTAATGTTAATGGATTAGATCTCTTCAGTCCTGGATCTTTCTCGCCTCGTGCATTTACAAAAGGGGCATCAGCAAGATAAAATCTATTTCCTAGTAAAAATGCTATTTGACAACGTTTGATTATCAAGAAAGCCCCAAACATAAATGAGCAAGATTTGGCATGTCTTGATGGCTCAAAGTGTCTTGTCTCTTTATCGATACAGCAATAACCCTAAATAAAATATGAAAAACCTCGAAGCAAGAAATTACACCACATAGTAAACATAAACATGGGTAGTCTGGTACTTGGCCACAGTTGAGACATCTTAGATCAGAAATAAAGAAGTCTTCGAATTTAGCAGGGAGTGAGAAAAGGACTGGAACTTGCTCCTTAACTTTGTCATAATGGATTTGAAATTCACGAAATAATGCGTCTTCTCGATTAAGTGTATTACAATTGATATCAATAGTGTTAAGGCCAACTGTAAAAGTCAAAAATATGCGCACTAAGCGAAGGTATGACAATCGGTCTTGAAGTGATAATTTTGCGATCATTGGCGCGACAAATTTAAAAACGGAGACATTAAGAATTCTTGGGTAGTCTAAAAGTGTCACCATATCTTCAAAAAACATCTTATATCCGTTATTTGTCAATATATCAGTCGATGAAGACTTTTTAGGCCAATAATATCTTAAAAAATAAAAATAATGAGAATAAAATTGTTGGTTTCTCTCATTTAAATCATACTCTTTTTGCAGAATATTCGACTTTGAAGTTCCCAATGAGTTTCTGTACAGCGTTTCAACTTGAATCATGGAGCCCAGAAGTGGCAGTAGTGTGGTATCAGCAAATGAATCATTTGTATAATGTAGCACCAAAGTCTCAATAACAGTCTGCATGTGTCTGAAATGCTTTGAATCAGGCGCTGTTGTTTCCATAGTCTCCATATCAAGCTTTATAACATCCTCTTGAGACTCATAAAGTGGACGATCTAGAGTAGGTCCTTTAGTAGAAATAGAGTGAATATAATGACCTTTGGAAACTATTGGCACATAACAATTTGACAAAGATCTGCAAATGGGACAGGTTACTGTTAACTTCGATACCAGATCTTCCGTAATTACGGGACCGTTGAAGGCCTGGTAAAGTCCACTATAGTTCATACACTCAAAATGAATTAAATGACAACCACTAATTTGAATTGTATATTTGGCGGAATTGTCTATTTGTGGCTGAATACCAATAAACGCTATGTATCCAAAATCACCAGATAGAGATTCCTTACAGTACACACATTCCTCCTTTATTGGAATGTACGCATGGAAAATTTGATTCTGAGAGTCATGAAGGAGATTTAAAAAAGGCGATTCTAAGGTTATTGACTCTGATTCATCATCACTCAAGTCTGCCAATTCTTTCTCGTAAGCTGTCATTGCGGCCTTTTGATTAAGCTGCATCTTTTCCAAAAGTTCTTTTTGCTTTTGTTTTGCGATCTCATTGGTTTTAGGAATAAATTCGGATTCTTTAGAAAAGGAGGTTTCGAAGATTTCATCAATTTGTCTGATAGACGATTTAAGCGTGAGTCTGCCTTCTGTATCACATTTTTGAGCTAACTCTATGACCTCGGAAACGACAGAGCTGTTCTGACACCTAATGCTAAGCTGCAAAAGCATTTCCAATATTACAGATGATTTCAATTCATCTTGTGACCATATTTTAACACAATTTAAAATTCCCACAAGAATAGGTGACATGTCATTTACGGATTGCATCGCATCATGTGGATACCTATATTCGTGTTTATCTAGTACATCCCTCATATTACTTCTATTATAAAAATAATGAAAAGGGTCGCATGCAATATTTGGCAGCAATTGATACTCCAAACCATTTTTCGTTAATTTGGAGCTTGCAATGTTTGAGAGCTGGATTTCATTATACATGCTTGATTCGAAATAATCTTCTAAATCTGAGGTCAAATGATTTTTAACTTTAAGTATGTGCGTCAGGAAATCTTGAATAAAATCCGATGGGAATTTCGAGTTAATTATTATCAAAAAATGAGTCATATTTTCTAAAAGCAATTTGCCTTTCGTGTTGTCTTTATGATACAACTCACTAAGATTGTTAAAATCGACGTCTAATAATTTAGAATACGTGGAGAAAAACAATGGATCTTCCTTGTAGAAATGTTGAAGTACCAAAATGTCGTGAATATAAATACTTCCATACCCATGTCGAACTAGCCTTTGAAGAGAAATCTCATAGAATGGTATCTGACCATTTCTTATCCACATTAGGCTGTTGATTTGCTCACTAAAGACTTCGACACTAAGTAGTTGACTGAGTATATCTGTAGAGTTGTAATTTTTTAAATAAAAGCCCAATCTATTCCTAATAAATTCATCATCTCCACTCACTGATTGTTTAAAAATTTGTGAATGGTTATAAATGCTTTCAGACATAAAACGATATAGCAGCAAATGCAGAGAGGCTCCATTATTCTCTACTGCACCTTCTAAAGAGTGTAGATATTTGCAACATTGCATAAAAAGTGAAAATACAAATGATATGTTTTCCTCATTAATCACTTTAGAAATATCTTGCTGAATGGCATTCAGGGTTAAACTCAAATTAAATGCATGCCTCCAAGACTTTGATTCAAATGAGATATGGCGATTTTGATAACGCAATTGATGGTCCATACCATGAATTAGCGTCAGCAAACACATGAAAGATTTAAGAGCATTTCTTTCCTGAATACGACTCCTAATAATGTCCCTCAATTCGTTTGTATTTACAAAAAACAAAAGATCGTGGACAATTTTTTGATATAATGACTTGCGAATGCCCTCGCAGTTAACATTAATTAAAGGTAAATGTAATTCAGTTACATCATTTTTAGAAACACTTTCGAAAGGTTTCTTCTGACCATAAATAATAACTTTGGTAAGCATTTCGCAAAATAAGTAAGATGCATTATATTTCTGCTCTAACATAACAGCGATAGAGGGCACAGTCAATATCTGAACACCCAGCTCGTTTACTGTATTATACGGCTCTCTTTCTTTAAACAATACTTCCCATAGAATGAGAGGGTATATTCGAAAATAACGCACAGCAAAAATATCTCTTCGATTCATAATAGGTACGAAAATTCGGTATTTTGACACATTATTCAAATTTCCTACACTTTGGTCATCTGGAACTTCCGAGAGAGTATTTGCAAAGCAAAATGATTTAAGAAGAAGTTCATTGATTAAAATACGAAAAGTCTTCCAAGTTTTACGTTGATAATACAAAATATAGTCAATTCTGTAGTTGCAAAATGTGTTTTCAGTATATTCTGGGAATGTATCTAAAACTGCTTCTGGCAACTCGTAATCAACAGGCTTTAAGTGCCCTTTAAATTCAATGGATTGGTCATATTCATCACCTTCATCATCACTGTCTTCGTCTACATGCGCCACTCGCACTAACCTATTGAAGATAGGATTCAAGGTATTTGTGATACGCTCCAACATTGGCTGCTCCATTTCTTTGATTTCATTCGGTTTTTCAAATAGTGAAAAAGGTTCGTATTCTTTTCCTACTGCCGAAAAACAATACTTTGTGTCTACAGATGTCAGCCTAGTATGCCAGCATTTTAGCAATTCTTGGCAAAAAATCATTTCGATCTTCCCTTGCAATTCTTCAGGTCTATTGTAATCGCCGTTGATAAAATCATGTAGAAATATAAGCAAGTCAAAACATTTTTCTTGCTGTAGAGCATAACATTGTTCTTCCACCGTACAGTGCAGTCCGATAGATCTGATTTTGTTGGCTACAATACAGCAATCGTCGTAAGTTCCAGAAAAGACACTATCTCTACCTTTTTGATCGATAGCTTGTGCCACTTCATGACCACGACTCTCTCCTGCACCAAGTGCTTCGGAAACAATATCAATTACTTCTTGATAGTTATGAATCTCATCATTATACAAAATTGTCGTGAATTCTCCAGATCCTTCAGGAGTTGTAATAATGCTGGTGTCAAATTTAGCAACATGAAATGTATCTATGAAAAAATCCAAAATACTGGATATAGTGAATCTTACTTGTTGAAGATCTTGTGTTGTAAGCATCCTTTGTTTGAAAAAATATTAGCAATGGTTTATTAGTTATTTCTTGTCTTCAAACTCTCTTTTGTTAGGAACATCAAAAAGGATCTGCTTGTCAAAATCACCCTTGAAATTCAAATTTAAAAAATCGTAAATTTGATCATTCGTATGTTTGATGTAAGCCGCCATTGTTATGACACCTTCAGTTTCGTCAGGTAAGCTTGAAGATGTAACTTCTTTATATAATTCAATACTTCGAGTATACAGTAGATGATACAAGAACGAGCATAAATTGTGTTTTTCAGGAAAATCGAGTAATGCCATGAATGTACAGCCAGCCCATATGACTCCATCGCCGCTTATTTGACGATGAGCTAATGTTTGCCCAATCGCAGGTAGGGCATATACAAATTCAATAAAACACCAAATCTGTGCAAAATCATTTGGTGTGTCAAAAGGTGATGGTGATTTAGATATTAGAGCGGA
>JADGIG010000114.1:0-18417 GCA_018985235.1 Sanchytrium tribonematis
CTTCTTGTGTCACTTGCATTGAATTCTAAAATATCAAATCCACACTCCTTGGCGGCAACGTGAGCCATAGATGTCTTACCAATTCCTGGAGCCCCTGCGAGCATCACCGCTCTCTTACCTTTTGTGTCGCTTGTAAACCCGTTCAAAAAATCACACAAGCGTTTGTATGTTTGTGAATTTCCAGCTAGGTCTTGCATAGTCTTAGGTCTATACTTTTCAACAAATATGGGGGTATCAACCGTTGGAGTTTTAAAGAAGCCTGATGGGTGGGCAGTTACATTCAAATCTGCCTTGTGAATTTTAGGCTTTTTTGGACTAATAACATTAACGATCTGAACAGAATCTTCTACCTGATTGCTTTTAATTTTGGCTCTCTTGGGGGTTGCCGGCTTTGAGCTGACTAATACGATGTCTTCATCTGCTGCTTTCCCAGCAGCGCCAGCAGTGTTTTCGATTACAATTTGTTCCACTTTATCTGAATCTAAATGGGATTTCTTCTTTTTATTTGGAGTAGGAGAGACAACAGCTTTTCGCTTATTACCAGTATTTTCCGGATTTAAAACCCTTTCCTTCACTAGTTCGACAAACTCTTCTTCGGTTAACATTGTAATATTTAATGCTTTCGCCTTCTCAACTTTCTTAGGCCCAGGCTCGCTTCCACACACCATATAACTAGTTTTTTTGGAAGGAGCTGTTGTGGCCTTCCCGGCCATACTATTAACCAAATCTTTAGCTTCGTCTCTTCCAAAATTTTCCATGTCACCCGTAAATACAAATGTTAAATTTTCTAGACAGGTTGGATGATATCCTATGTTTAAACCTTCTCTTCCTCCTTTGACTTCTTTTTCTTTTGCTTTCTTTGCAAAAAAATTCCGCTTTACAGGTTTGTTGCTAAAAGCCTCCATTGTGTATCAAAAATTTGACATCAATTTTTTGCGACTCGAATGCTCTCTCGAGTTCACTGGCACAAATGATAAGATTTACAGAATTATGTAAAGAAAGCTTTATAGATCCCTTCGCATTGATAAGCTCTCCTTGTTTCTTTATTAATGAAGTTACTACACAAAACCATAGTTCCCAGTACTTATGTGCGAGACATTTGCACAGGTTCATTTACTAAGCCTAAAGAACAGGAGATGGTGACTATTGGAGGATCATTATTAAGACTATTTAGTCTGACAAATGGCAAATTAATTTTGCTACAAGAATTCGATTTATTATGCACATTGTGCACAGTGAATGCCGTCAAGTTACCTGGCACTCATTTAGATCTAATATGTTTAACTTCTGATGGTGGTTTATTCCACGTTTTTAAATTAGAGAATTGTCAATTGTTAAAAATACATGCCGAGGCCTTTGGAAGATCGGGGACGAGGCGTATTATTCCTGGAATTTACACTTCAGTTGATCCAAAAGGACGAGCAATTATGACTAGTGCCATTGAGTCCAAAAAAATTACCTACATTCTTAATAGGGATGATTCTAAATATTTAATTTCATCTCCGTTGGAAATTAATTCGAACAAAACAATTGTCTTTGATAGCTGTGGTGTAGATGTTGGGTTTGATAATCCAGTTTTTGCAGTCTTAGAATGCCAATATGACGACGCAACTAGAAACTCGGATTGGTATAATTTTTTGGAAAAACAAGTTGTCTTCTATGAATTAGATTTGGGATTAAATACTATGATTTTGAAATTTTCTCATAAAGTAGATAGTCAGTCCCATAAAGTAATTCAAGTTCCGAGTGGGCTAGGTCCAAGTGGTGTTTTAGTATTTGCTATTAATTCAGTCACATGGGTGCACCCAAAAAATGAACCAATTACAGCCCCTTATCCACAAAGAGACCTTGATGCAAACGTTATGGTCAATTGTGTCACTTTGTTTAAATCTAAAAAGCAGTTTTTTTACATTCTGCAATTTAATAATGGGGATGTTTTTAAATTAGAGTTTAAAGAAGAATTTCAATTTTATTATTTAGCTACTATGAAAGTATGCTCACAAATTGCAGTTTTCAAGAGCGGTTTTATTTACTTTGCAAATAACTCGTTGTATCAAATTGAAAATTTAGGAGAGTCAACTTCTACTGAATATGAGGCAAAGCAGACAGGATCCTTATCAATCGCTCAAAACATGATAAATTTAACGCCTTTACTCCATATTTCAAAGTTTAAGGAATCATTATTTGCTTTAACAGGCACTCATGACGAATCAAAGTATTCTTTAATTAAACATGGTTCTATGCCAACTGTTATTCAGAGCATCCCATTACCTGACATTCCAAAGAAAATGTTCTCATTTTTGTTAAATAGCTTAAATTATATTGCAATTTCATTTATTGAGTATACAATTATTCTAGAATTTGGGCAAACCATCAACCAAAAACAACTAGATTGTTGCAAATATGCATCTGTGTCTATCGGAACTTTTAAGCATGAGATTTTCCAAGTCACAAATGATTTCATCATGTATAAAAATCGTAATATATTCGAAGCTCCTATAAAATTAGCAAGCCACAATGAAAAGCAATTACTGGTTTACTCTCAAAAGTCAGTAATTCTATTTGAACTGAATATTAATGATGATTTGCATGAGGTAATGAATCTGAGTTTAGAAAATGTCGTAGATATTTCTATTCCTCCACTTAAAAATGCCAATACATTGTTTTTCGTTGTCTTATTTGATCGGGAAATTCATATTTATAATTTTAATGGTGAAATGTTAAGTATGACGATGCTTGGATATTCTGCTGTTAATTGTGAAATCTATTTGAGCAAAAATACGTATGCTTTGAATGTTTCAATGACAAGCGGGCATTGTTTTCATGCAAATTGCAATGAATCGGGTGACTTGTACAACTTAAATACCAAGTATATTTCTCATACCGTAAAATGTCACGATCAGCTGATAATTGCTGATGATATTTGGGTAGATGACACCAATATTATCTTGAAAGATCAAATAGATGCAATTTATCTTAATGATATGTTATTTTCAGTTGATTCAAAATCATTTGTGTATTGCAGTATCAATTTGCAAGACAAAATGAATATTAAGACTGCCAATTTACCAAACACACCAAAAATATGCTTAGACTACCAAAATCAAAAGCTTTTACTTTGCTCAGATAATTTCCAACCATTTGATGGATCATGGCAAAGTACCGCATTTTTGCTGTCGGATGATTTAAAAGCTTTACATTTGTTTGATCTCAACGAGACCCCATTATCAGCATGTTTTTGTATATTAAAAGATGAAAAATATTTAGCAGTCAGTACTGCTGTTCAACTTAAATCTGTAGCGTTTGCTTTTCATAAGTCATACATCAAGTTATTTGATTCAAATTTCGAATTGGTGCATACAACAGAATTAAAAGATCTCTGTCATGCGCTACATCCATTTCACGAATTTTTAATGGCTGGAGTGCATAACAAAGTAGTTCTTTATGATGCTGGAAAAAAACAACTTTTAAAAAAATCAGAAGTTGGCAATGTCAATGAAAAAATCATAAAAATTCATTCTCAAGGTAATAGGATTTTCGTATCTGATTTGAATACCGGTTATGCTGTATTGGAGTATCTAGAGGGCGAATTTATACGATTTTGCGATGATTATCTTCCAAGACATCCAAGTGCAAGCTATTTATTAGATTACGACACATTAATTAGTGGTGACAAATTCGGATTGATTAGTACATTGAGGGTTCCGGATAGACTCCGAGACGATTTGCAACAAGACATGTACGCCAACAGAATTTTATATCAACGGGGATTTCTCAATGGAGCACCACATCGCTTAGAAAAAGTCAACGAATTTTTTGTCAATGACTTGGTAACCCATTTTTCAAAAACGACCAGCGCATATGGTCCCATAATTTTAGCGAGTGGAATACACGGGAGTGTCATTGGCCTGATACCAATCCAATTAAAATCAGAATTCAAAGTTTTAGAACCATTAGAAGATCAAATGCGAATATTGATGAATACAATGAATCGAAGTCATTTGGCATATCGATCTAGTTATGGGGCGTGCAAAGACGTCATTGATTTTGATCTCCTGATTCAATTTTTAGACTTGGATGCAACTACTCAAAATAAGTTGGCAGAAACTATAGAGTTGACTGTGTCTGAAATATGTACTATTATATATAAATTCAAATCAATAAATTAGTTTCGTGATTTTGGTGATTTTAAGGTCTGAGTTGTCTCACTAAGTCGATTCTCCTTGTCCGAAAAAACTCCGTGCGACGAGACGTATGGATTTTTCCACTGAATTGATCATTGCGTCAATGCTCTTAGGAGGGTCGTCTCTGTTCTTTGTACAGGGACTGTTCAAAAGTTTTCTAGTGTTACCACTTAGTGGTAAATTAATTATTACTTTAACCGGTGTCATCACTTCTGGATGTGATGCCTTTCTGGTGTTTTTATTTTTGTATTATTCTAATGGTGAAGATGCCATAATAGGGGTCTTTATGTCAATTTTATGGTTTTTGATGATACAGGCAACCACATGGATATATACTCTAAGAATAGTAACACTGGGGAAACCACATGCTGCTGATAAATATGTTAAACTGATACCCTTTGCATTTATAATAATAGAAATACCGGCTGCTGTGACTATTGCCCTAGAAGGATTTAATATTAAATACCACCCACTTTATCTGGATGTTTCCTTGGCGTTTACCATTATTGCAATAATATTAGAATTATTTATGTACACTATTTTAGTCAAGAAAACGATTTTTTTAATGAAGTACTCTAGTGAGCCTCACAAAGGATTAGTCAAGAATGTAAAAATTGCAATGGCAATTCTTATTGCTGCCAAATTTTTGATTGTTGTAGCAAAACTGCTGGGAAGTTCGCTAGACATGAGTATGAGGCCTTTCACACAGTTGGTCAGGATATACATTATTTTGCAGTTTTACGGCGACACCTTTTTGGAATTGGATAATGCCTGCAAGAATAGACGATACGACTCCTCTTATGAAGACACTGAAGTAAATTAATGCTTGTTTCGTGATAATTTTAAATAGATTAAACAATGCAGTAAATTAATTGGATATTCCTAAGTTTATTTTATCACGTGTCGAATGTAATCGGGAATCTTTAACTCCAAATTCAATTCATTGACAGAAGCATCATGTTCGAACTTATCAAGGCGAATTGTTGCTAAGCCGTATATATTTTTACCACTCCGAACGTAATTCAAAATCTTACCAACAGATTTCCCTTGAATCACAATATTTTGACCATGAAGCTTTGGCACTTTGGTATGATCAACATCTTTAATTTTGAATGATATTGTTCTTTTTCTAACGACACCTGTGTGTTTTGTTCTAATAATAAGTTCCTGTCCAGTATAGCATCCTTTATGAAAATCAATCGCATTCAATAAATCGAAATTCATATCAAAAGGTATCGATTTAGGAAAATCCGATGCTTCAGGTATGCCATTTTGATATCTATATACGGTGTACGTTTGCGCATCAGCTGTAACAGTTGGCGCGGTTTTCCTAATGTTTAAGGATCGATAACCCATAAGCGGTCTTGGGTCCTTAAATAGCTCACCATTCAAATTATTTGGCTTCGTATGATACCAGTCAACTTCTCCATGCACAGATTCCAACAGAATATCGCTTCTCAGCTTGTATTTAAGTATGTGCGATATCAGTGACTCCGAGACCATTTCTGGTACTTCCAAATAATTTGATGAATGAGATTTGTAATAAAATGCGTCTGTAATAACTCGTGATTGTGGAGTTAGGAATAATAGATAATTAATACTTGAATTGAGGTTATTTGAGCATAAAGAAGTCAAAAAATTGTGAGCATCTTTGCCATGAACTTTGAAGATTCTTCGGTGAAGCATTGGTCAAAGTCTCCTTGAATTCAAATTTCAATTTACAATCTTTATTGATTTTTGTATGGTGTTACTCCCAAACATTCACTTAGTTTTACAAACTTGTATCCTTTGTCCGTGAACAATTTTTTGATTTGAGGGATGATGCCACTGCAAACTTTGTGAATATCATGACAAAGTACAATGTGACCACCAACCGAGTCAGATGCCAATCCTGCTTTGATGTTATTCAAGGCTAATGTTTGAGCTTGTGCAACGGTTTTACCAGCACCAATATTGGTGGCATCCTCAGTGTCGATTGACCAATTTACAGTTTTCAATCCCAATTGGTTCCAAATTCCAATTGTCTCAGAATTGGAGTCGCCATAAGGTGGTCGAAAGAATCGTGGGGTCTTTCCTGTTTTTGCGTAAATCAAGTTTGAAGTTGTTGTCATGTCATTGACAAATACATCTTTTCCTCTTGTAGTCAAGTAGTTTGGACTTGACTGATGATAAAAGCTATGACTGGCAATCTCATGACCATTTGCCAATACATTCAAAGTTTTGCTTGAATCATAATATTCGTGGACTCCTAGGGTAAAAAAAGTCGAAGATATGCCATTACTTTTCAAAGCAGCTAATGTTACAGCGGTACCATCATCAGAGCTTGGACCGTCATCAAAAGTCAAAGCAACAGTCTTCTTGGCAATACAATTTGTAAGAGGAGCTTTTAAGTAATACGTTACAGATGTAGCAGGCGCAGTAGGATATTTAGGAAACTCTCCGACACATTGGGTGCTAGTGCTAAATTTTGTCTGACAGCCTGGGCCGCAATGATCTTTTGTTCCGTCACTACTGGCAGTCCCACAAAAACCAAATTTGCTACAGCACGTACTTCCGCCACAGACTTTTCCGTTACTACCACATTGACCATCTGTAGAAATGTTGCTTGCTGTATTGGAAGTCGCACATAGAGTACTTGGATTGGAAAATGCTGACTGACATCCAGCGGCGCAATGAGCTGCAGTAGAACCACAAAATCCGTATTGACTGCAACAGTTGTTACTTGGGCATGTTTTACCATTGCTACCACAAATTCCATCAGTAGAAATCACTGGGGCTCCTCTTCTACTTCTTATGTTTGCTTTTGGAAGCAAAATAAATTCATTTGGCATTGACTCTAATTCTGGAAATAAAGCAAACTCATTTCCTGCTGTGGATTTTTTGCAGAGACTACCAAAAGCAGCAGTAAGCGCGATGAGCATCATTGTGGCTTGACTTTTCGCGAAATTTTATTTGTGGCCAATATTTGAGTTGAGCGATGGAAAACGAAGCCAGAATTTCTAAGTCAAAAGGAAAGTGGGAGATTTATATATTTTCTCCAACAAATCTGACTGAGAGGAGGAAACACCACAATTAACTGATGTCTCGACCAGAATTATCACATCTCCCTGATCTATACTACAACAAAGATGAAGCAAAAAAGTATACGAACAATAGTCATATAATTAAAACTCAAGAAAAACTAACGACGCGCGCTATTGAATTATTAAATCTGCCAAATGGAATAATTTTAGACATTGGATGTGGATCCGGTTTAAGCAGTGACATTCTAGAGGAATCTCAATACACTTGCATAGGAATGGATATATCAAAAGACATGTTAGATTTAAATGACAATGAATGTTTATTGGCAGATATGGGAAATGGAATTGGTATGAGGCCTGGCTGTCTCGATGGAATTATCAGTATAAGTGCGCTGCAGTGGCTCTGCACTGTAAATTCAAATCAATCACCCTTTAAAAGATTACAAATTTTATTTAATTCCTGCTACATGGCACTTAGGAGAGGCGGTAAAGCTGTTTTTCAATTTTATCCAATGAATCAAGAACAAATTGATATGATCACGTCTTCAGCCATGCAATCTGGATTTTCAGGAGGATTATTAATAGACTATCCAAATTCAACAAAGGCTAAAAAATATTTTTTATGTTTATTTGCTGGATACACAAAAGAACAAGTTGATGCCCAAATGCCAAAAGCTCAAGGCGCGGAATATAGCAAGGCGCTTCGAAAAAAATCCAACGGTATTAGTAAGAAAGAATGGATCATGAAGAAGAAAGAATTATATATTAAAAGAGGCGTTTCAGTTCCGAAGGATTCCAAATACACTGGTAGGAAACGAAGAACACAATTTTAGTAAATATTTTAATCATAAACATTTCCAGGTACCAATGGATATCAAGTCATTGATTTTTGAAATTGATTTTAATCGATGTACCAATGCTATCATCACAGCGTCATCTTTGTCTTCACAAAACTTTAGTAAATTTGGACTCCAGTCTAAATTTGTACTTATTCTCTTCTTTTTGTTACTCCGTTGGTCATTTTCAATTTTGTTTTTAAACTCCGTAGCAAGTTTATAATTTTGAGATCTCAGAGCTTGAGTAGTGGGTCCCCAAATTTTGTATGTATTGTAAACACTTTCACTGTCGACAGCTACGATTTCAGACGCTTTATCGTTCTCGACGCTAAAAAATGCCTGCGGAATTCCATTTAAATATTGTAACGTAGACTCTTTCGTCCAATTACCTTCTATTTTGCCAAATTCTGCATTTTTTTCATCAAAAAGTTTACAGTTATATAAAAAGTAATCTCCACTAAAATATCCTTTGCCAAAAAATTCAAAATCTGCTGTAAATCCAGATTTGCTTACAACATAAACATGGTCTAATATTTCAAAATAAGGACTAATCTGGTATAGCCCTCTCATCAACAGATGTGGTAGACTAATTAGATAAACATCATCTTTGACATTTATAACAATTCTCCCACTGGGAACAATATCGACGTGCGTACCTTTAAAGGTCGTGTAAGGTTGAATGTGACCATTTAAAGTCAAATTTTCGCCACATTTGATCTCAAAAGCAGTCACAGGTGGGTGATGAGAAACTTGTTCTGTGAAAATCTCGCATCTACCTGCTTTTGCTAAATATTGTTCACCTAAAACTGGGTTGTATGGCTTTTTTTCATAACCTCTACTCGCATAACTTCCATGAAGTGTCGACAAGAACCATTTGCAAACAGCAACTATTCTTTCTTTCGGATCGTTCAATTCTGAAATGTTTTCAAGTAATTCAGGATGGTCCATCCAATATTTCGAATACTCTGTCATTGAGTATCCATTAAGCAGCACTGAGGGTGCACTCACTTGACTCAGATCGCCCACAACAGACTTCAAACTCCTCAGAAAATCTAGAAGCTGCTCACTCATTTGTTTGAA
The DNA here is from genome assembly GCA_018985235.1 of Sanchytrium tribonematis. Taxonomy (NCBI): domain Eukaryota; kingdom Fungi; phylum Sanchytriomycota; class Sanchytriomycetes; order Sanchytriales; family Sanchytriaceae; genus Sanchytrium; species Sanchytrium tribonematis. Next base: position 9,124 of record JADGIG010000114.1, read on the forward strand.
AACTTTAAAGGAGTAAGCACAAAATCCTACAAATCATCTTTTATTCAGACCAATAATCAAGAAATAAACAAACTAAAACTACAGGGAGTGTGATCCTGTCAGGCATGGATTTGCAAGCAAACATAGCATGACCCATCAACTTCCATATTAATATTGGTTCGTCCACAATATTTACAACCGCTTGTCAAAACCTTATTTCTTTTCAGCTTTTTCAAGTGCTCAATTACCCAATATATCAGAGGCACTAAAAGTGTTACCAATTTGTAATAATTTTCGGTTATAAATTGGTGGCTATTGACCACCATTCCAAGACTATACCCAGTGAAGTCTAATTTTGAGTGAACAAATAGATGCGGTAAAGCTATTGCATGTCCAATGCCAGCAACACTGGACAACAAGCAAAACATGTCTAGAAAATTTGACAATTTGTACAATGGACGAATAAATTCTCTTCCTTTATAAATATGTACAAGAGTCTGTATAGACCTGATTAAGATGTATCGCTTAAATCCGGAGGTCCAACGTAAGCCAAAACAATTTTCTACGACGCTATTCTTGTTCAAATAAAACAATAACCAAACAAAAGGTTCCATAAACTTCAATTTGGGAGCTTCCTCAATATATTTTTCGTAGTGTTCAGATAATTGATGCTCGAATCTTTCAGCCAAAAATGCGACTGCTGCCATCATTTAGAGATATTTGAGGGAGAACTTTGTAAAACAAGATTTAAATGCACCCACCTTTAATCTTTACACCGAATGAACATGTTAAAAGATCTCAAGACCTGCAAACTAGAAACAAAAAAGTGATAGAGTTTTACAAAGATCAAAATGAAGTTCTGAAGAGATATGATAAACTCTTACAAAAGTTAAATTATAAAGATTTAGAAGTGGATGAAGAACGAATCGCTAATAGAGATCATGCAAAGTACTTGATTTATGTCTCGTTTGTTGTGACTGTCACTATATTTGTGGGTATGATCATTTTAGCCATTACTTCGAAATCTATCAGCATTTTGGCAGCATCGTTGGATGCCATGCTTGATTTAGTGAGCAATTCGATTTTATTTTTGACTCACAGAGTTATGGCTAAGAAGAACTTCTATAACTACCCAATTGGTAGAAGTAGAGTTGAAAATATAGGTATTATTTTATATTCAAGCGTGATGTCAACATTTGCAATTCAAGTAATGGTCGAAGCCATTAAAAAATTCATCGCAATTGGAAATCATGAGAATGTTGACTTGAATTTGGCGCTAGACCCATTCACCATTGGAATGCTGATATACGTTGTCGTGATAAAAACCGGACTATATTTTATATGTCTCAGATACGCTAAAGTTTCTAAATCAGCAGAAACATTAGCAATTGATCACCGTAATGATTTAATGTTTAATATTCTCAGTTTTGCTATGGGATTCGCTGCGTATTACAGCAATCAGTACTTTTTGGATCCCCTTGGAGGTATGTTATTAAGTTTGTTTATTTTGGTCAGTTGGGCCAAACTGGGACTTGAACAAATTGCTGTTGTAACTGGAAAGGCTGCAGATAAGAAATTTATCAACGAGATTACATTCTTAGTATGTCACTTTGACACACTTATTTTACAGATAGATACTGTCAGATGTTATCATTTAAGTGATAATTATTTGGTTGAAGTAGATATTGTTATGGCTCCTGATCTTCCTTTAAAGACTGCTCACGATGTGGGACAAAGTCTTCAAGATTTTCTAGAAGAATGCCCTGGAGTCGAAAGGGCATATGTGCACTTGGATTGGGAAGTGGAACATAAAATAGAGCATCAATTTAATCTTAACAAATAATTAATTTATAATTTTAAACCGTAAGCATCTCTAAACCTTTGGGGTATTGAAGACACAACGGCCTTATTTTCAACATCGTTCATGTGAATACTTCTTGTGAGATCGGGAGAATACCTTGTCATGGGATCTGCAGTCCATTTGCCGCTCTGCACCGATAACTTTGAAAATGTTTTCCATTCTAATAAACGAAAGCAATATCTTCTTTCACGTTCGACTTCCTCTTTGTCTATACCTAAAGCCAGCTGATGAGCGCTCCAAACAGCGTCTAAAGAATTGTGAAAACCTCTATTCACCCCTAGACCTTGAGGCCAATACGGATTCTGAAGTGCATCTCCAATAGGTAGAATTAAAACATCGCTTTCCCACTTTAAAGGTTGCACGCAGACTCCTTTGCAGGAAAAATCAAAAGCTTGCACACCGTTTCTGTCGCAGATTGGAGCAGAATCCGGGACACCCGCCGACTGCGCTAAGATTCTTCCAAGATCTCTCAGTTTCTGGAAATCCATGTTGTCTTTGATTAATGTATCCTTAACTTTTGCAAAAACATCCCTAACGACACCAAAATTTCTTAATGTAGCAAGTTTTGTTGTAGCAGCAATAAAATGAATTTGATTGCCCCGCATATACTCCATATTTTCGAGATCGACTCCGAGCTCGATAAGTCTACCCAAAGGACCTTTTTTCCAATCTGCAGAGGCCCTCCATACCTGAAATTCATCCAGTTGCCTTTCTTCCTTTGTAGGATTTGAAGAAAACTCTAAGTTTACAACAATTCCAATTGCTTCGCTGTATTTTGCTACTTTTCTGTCAAATCCTAGCCTTCGTATCAAACGTGAGGATTCTCCTTCTGCTATCAACAAAGTATTAAAGTCGACCAGAGTTGATTTTTTTAGATAATCTGCGTCCGATTCCCTCAGGACTGGCGATTTGAATATGGCAGAGTCCTCTGATATGGCCTTTTCGAAAAAATCAACTTTTGAAGTTTGTTCTAATTTGTCAGTGTCAGTTTCACACGGTTTTAACGCAAGCTCATTCGTTTCTATCATGGGATTTTGAAGATAGGCTCTGGCTGCTTCTGAAGGCAATGCCCAAATACAATAATTCGAAGAATTTGTAAAACTTGGATGCAGTATTCCACAGACGCCTTCTCCAAAGTTAACTGTGACACCGAACAGCAAGCACACTTTAAGAAGGCACAATTGAATTTCTCGCGTGCCAAGATGTAGCAATCCGTGGGATTTAAATCCAGGTACAAATATATTTAAACCAAAGCCCATCATGTCATCCACAGTTGCCTGCCAAGTTTTCAGAATATTGTGCCTAGAACAGGAACTTCGAAGCTCGATTAAGGTCACATGATGACCTAATAAAGCAAGTTCTACTGCAGCTCGTAGTCCACAAGGACCAGCACCACTAACAACGACTTTGCTTTTTGTTTTAATACTATCTGAATTGTATCTTTTGTCTAATGTACTAAATAATTGTTTGTGTTTAAATGGAAGGCTGGGCAAAATGCCATTTCTTATTGAAACGTAACCAGTTCCACCAGATACTTCTTTGACTTTTTCAAAAGCTTCAATTGTTGGAATTGCGTCATTTGCATTGATAAACTCTTCAAATAAAATTTTAACAACCATAATCGTTTCAGATTATCTCCACATCATGTTGGATTTCTCATTAAAATGCTAATCCTTCTTTTATTTTCCAACTTCCATTCACTGGGAAAATTAATATCATATTTTCTATAAAGCGCGTGTTGAAAATATTTTCTAACATTTCCATGCTGGATGTATAAAGAATATCTTGGCAAATATGCATAAAATTCATCAATTTCAAATTGGTATTCTGTCTCCTTTTTAAAATGCATAACAGAATTACTCAATAGACTTAGTCCGCAAATATGAGGTCCTGCGTAGTGATCTAAGTGATGCTTAATGAAGCCGTCAGTTTGCAAGTCTAGTATATGGAAATCCTGCCATTTTAAATGAAACCTATTCAAAGTGTCCATAATCTTATCTTTAAGTGGCATTTCTTTAGTTAAGCATTCCCTGTAGTTTGATATCACAGTGTCAAAATGGGCTGGTTCGTAACTGAACTTTTTCAACTTTGCATTTGCAAAATCGACCAGAATCTTTTCATCGTGATCATCTATAAAATCTGGAATGATTTGAATATCGAGATTGTCGTTAATATTTTTAGTAGGTGAGTATATAAATTTTAGGCGTTTTAAAACTTTTAACATTTCTGTATCTGTTTGAAATATCCCTTGTCACTCTATGAAAAATACAAATGCAGATTCCAAATTTAAATTTATTATTGAGCGTGATTTCTTTATGGATAGATTATATATTTTCTGTATTTTTGAGGAATAATACTGTATAGGTTTTTAGACTCAAGCCATTTTTTGGAAAATAAGCGAGACTGATATTTATGTCCAGTATCACACAATATTGTCACTATTCTGTGACCTGGTCCTAACATTTTCGCGACTTTTGTAGCCGCAACAATGTTCATTGCAGAAGAAGCACCAACTAGAATCCCTTCTTCATCAATCAGTCTGAATACCATTAAAATGGTTTCCTCATCTGGTATATGAACAGAATCATCGATTAAATGAAAACCCTCTGCAAGGTTATTGGTTATTCTACCTTGACCAATGCCTTCTGTTATTGAGTTTGTGCCTACTGGTGACACATTTAATCCTCTGGATTTTACAGCATTAAATAAGCAAGCCCCGGGTGGATCTGCAAGAACAATTCTTGTATATGGACTATTTTGTTTTATGTATTTGGCTACTCCTGCCAAGGTTCCACCACTTCCAGTCCCACAAACAAATGCGCTTAAATTGTGAGATTTGTATTTGCGTATGACATATTCCATTGGAGAAAAGGTACCTTTATAATATTCAGGCGTGCCGTCTTGTTTGAAAATTGCAGGCTGATACATCGGTGAAAATTCAGCACAATTTCGAAGAATTTCCGGACCAGTTGTCTCATAATGGGCCTTCGTATTGGCAGTATTATCGAATTGGTCCGTCCAAAAATGATGTTTGTTAATTTTGGCATAATTCATAGCTTGTTTGTTGTAATTCAAAGGGTCTGCAAATGGTTTTACCGGAACTGGATATACCTGAGCTCCCAATAATTTTAAAATATCTACTTTCTCTTGACTTTGAGTGTTTGGCATGAACATTACAGCATTAAATCCTTTTGACCTACAAAGGTGCAAAAGTGCAATTGCAGTATTACCAGCACTACCTTCGACAATGGTGACGTCTTTTGGTTTTAAATGCGCATTATCAGGACTTTTTAATTTTTTTTCAACGTCCATAAGTAAATACTTGGCTGCTCGGTCTTTAACGCTTCCGCATGGATTCATAAATTCGCACTTGGCCAATATTTCACATTGTGTTTCTTTAAAAAGAGATTGTAATCGAACTAAGGAAGTATTGCCAATTAAATGTGTGAGTAGACTCATGTATTATAATCCCCTATTTATTATCTTCATATCCATTTAGTCCAGAAAAACGACTTTCTGGAAGCGGATATCCATGTGGAATTGGAAATTTCTTATGGTCTTTAAAATTAAATGAAAAAACTGCAATCACTGGTGCCGCAAGGCCCAGAACTGTCGCAACAGATGCCACAGGATATTTGAAGACGAATTGACGAAGAGACATCGAAACAGGGATCTCTCACTTTTAATTTCATTTAGAAAACCTTTGAATTTGTTAATAATCGTTCATTTCTTTAATTTGTCAAGTATTTATTATGGTTATTGAAACTTCAAAGAAATTGTATTCAGGAGAATGCAACGGAGGTTTTTGTCAAAGCTTAAATTTTACAGCCAACAATTACACGATCTTCGACACATAAAAGACAAAGATTTATTAGAATTGGCAAAAGCAGAAATAGAGGAAGTACATCATGGCAGAGATGAAATTATAAACGATTATTTTCGAAAGAATTTACCAAAATCTATGATAGTGGAATTTCGAACTGGAGCTGGTGGTGATGAAAGTGCTCTTTTTGTGCAAGAATTATCACAGATGTACGAGCTTTTCTGGGATCATTTAGGATGGAAAAAGGAAACGATGGAAAGTGTTAAAGCAAACAAGGGCTTAAGACAAATATCATATCGATTAGATGGTAACCGTTTTAGATTCCTTCAACAAGAAGCAGGCGTTCATAGAGTTCAAAGAGTACCAGAAACTGAAACTAAAGGTAGGATTCATACTTCCACTGTGACTGTTGCTGTTCTTCCTGAAATGGAAATCGCTAATGTGATTATCAATGAAGAAGATTTAGAGATTCAAACTTTTCGGGCGTCTGGTAAGGGTGGTCAACATGTTAATAAAACAGAAAGTGCTGTAAGAGTGAAACACATTCCTTCTGGGTTGGTAGTTTCCTGTCAGGACGAGAGGTCCCAACACTTGAACAAGGCGAAATGTTTAAAAGTACTGACTTTCAGACTCCAACAACAAGAATCTCAATCTAAGTCTGATCTTACAATGGGGAAACGAAAGGACCAAGTAGGTAGCGGAGGAAGAAATGAAAGAATACGAACCTTTAATTATCCTCAAAATCGAATTACTGACCATAGAATAGCCAAATCGATACCTCTTCATGAATTCAGACCAGGTTCATTTGCAGAAGATTTGATCTACCAAACTCCTATAGAATGTCATCAATATGGAGACTTGTTGGCAGAGTTGACCAGATTACATGAAATTAACTTACTTCAAGAAAAATTGGATGGGTCTATATATGAGAATTTATTTTAAAAGTGTACATAAACTATTTGAATGCCATACTGACACGTTGGACCAGTCTCACTTTACTGGCCATTTTTTTTAAGGAAGTGGATTGAAGATTTTGTAGGGCGGCTTTACATTTCGAACAGTTGTATTGAGCGCCCATCCTGTAATAATGTGTGGCTGTCTCAATATTTGGAGCTTGATGCAAACCTTTTTCGTAAGATTTACCCATAAGAAAAAATGCCGGAACCACCAATTCACGAACCGCATCTAATAAAAGCTGCCTACTTATATCTAATCTTTCAGCTTCAGGCATTTGCATCCCAAACCCATGAAAATAAATTTGAGATAATTCGATAAGAGCCTGCTTGTATCCTGAATCTATTGCCGATTTAAGGCAAAATATAGCCTTGTTGATATCGAAAAAAGGTTCTATAAAATGATTTGCTTCAAGATTTGCATATATGATTCCCAGTAATTTCCAAGCTGCTGGATTATTTCCTTGTTCCGCAGCGATAGTCAAAGCCTCAATGGCACGTGGTATATTCAAAGTGATTCCGACGCCCCTTAGATAACATTCACCCAAATTTAAGTATGCCTTCATATACTTTTTTTCAGCAGCCAGTAAAAACCACTGAAAAGCATCCTGTGGCCTTTCTTTTTGAATTTCCTTGCCAAAAAAATTCATTGCAGATGGGTTTCCCTTATCAGCTGCTCTCCTTAGGTGAATCATGCCTTTGTCATATTTTGGAGGCTGGCATTGTTTTAGGTAAAAGTAACCCAACCTTAGATGTGCATAATCATTATCACTTTCTGCTGCTTTTTTAAAATATTCCAATGCGATATTCAAATCAGTATTGACATATCTTCCACTGCTGTGCATGTCACCTAATTTAATTTGTGCCTTGACATTTCCCTCACAAGCATGTTTGTATAATATGTCAATCCCTTTTTTTATAGAATCGTCATCATTCTTCGCAAACAGTCCTTCACAGTAATCAATTATAGTTGATTGTTTTTCAGTGTCGTGAAGCGGGTCCATTATTTTTTGACGTTGAGAAATAAAAGATTTGCTATTTGTCACACTCGAAGGGTTGCTTTCAGCTTTTATGGCAGGTTTTTCAATATCACAACCAGGAATATTACTAAGGTCATCTATAATTTCTTGAAAAGAGTACCGTTTATAACTGTCAAAGATTAAGCAATTTGTGATCAAGTGCCATATCCGTGGATCGCATTTGACTAATTTAGCTGGCATGCCACCATTCATTACTATTTGTTTAACTTTTTCATCAGAATCACCACAATAAGGGGGCCGGTAATTATTGAAAACTTCATATATCGTCATTCCAAAAGCATAACTATCAACTGGGAAATCAGGCTGTTCTTTTCGCATCAGTTCTGGTGCCATCCATCTCAAAGTACCCCCAATAACAACGGGATCTTCCTCAGCATCCTTGACAAAAGAAAATCCGAAATCACATACTTTTGCAGTTCCCTCGCCGTTAACTAGAATATTGATAGCTTTCATATCACCATGAATGACACTATTCTCATGCAAATGTCTCATGCCTAAAGCTGCTTCTTTGAGGGTCCTAATCCTTTGATCGGGGTATCTTTTTAAGTAAGATATCAAATGCCCATTTTGCATATACTCACAAACCATAAATGGCTTTTCAACAGTATGACAGGCTCCATATAAGTTTAATACATGTGGGTGGTGATTCAATTCAAAATACCACACTTCCACTTCTTTTACGAAATCTTTTAGTCGTTCAGTCCTTTTATCAGTCTTCCGCATGACTTTAATTGCAACATTGGAACGGTTCCACTCACCAATGTAAATGTCTCCGTAGCCACCGCTCGCAATTTTGTGCTTCAGTGTGATTTCCCATTGTGGAATTAGCCATTTCTCTTTGCTGGCTTGTTGTCCGCTTAGTCTTTGGATGCAAGAACTTGCAGATATTAAAAATTGCTTTTCGACGTCATTCTTTATCATTTTCATACGCTTTTCCATAATAAATAAAGCTTCCATATACTGTTCTTCCCGTAATTCCAATGCGTCAATCAATTTCTCTTCCCTATTTTCTAATTCTTGTAAATACTTTAGAATGACAACGTTATCAGCCTTTTTGTCTTCTTCGTCTTCATCTCTTATTTTTTTAGCATCCAAAAATAATTGGCACTCAATAGAATCAGCCAAACTAGTCAGCCGTTCGTTAAAGTCCTTCAGAGATCGATGAAATCCATCTGCGTTCAAAACTCTTTGTAAAAGCTGGCATTTTGCGTGTTCGGCTAGAAAAACCTCAATGTCTTTTAACAGATTTTCAAATTGTCTCGACAATTCAGATAGATTTTTCTTTTTTGCGACTACATCCGCATATTTTATAAAATCCTCACATCGGTCCACTAGTCGCAAAATTTGTAGTTGATTAATTTTTAACTTGTTGGCCCTATTCCTAACGAAAACGAATGCACTAAATGCACCTGACAAAAGCGGAGCAGCCACGACTATCATGTTTGAAAGGAGTCCACATGTAACAGTTACACTAGATTTAGACAATTATATACGTCAATACAGTGAAGCCAGTTTCTCGCTGATAATTAGCTTGACAATTACTTGCTCTGTCAGCGAATTTATTAGATTTACATACCACGTTAATCTGATTTTTAAATTTTTCGAATTTTACTTTTTCCCTCCCTAAAAATATCTACG
>JADGIG010000115.1:0-18347 GCA_018985235.1 Sanchytrium tribonematis
ATTAAAACTTTCCAGGGATAATGCGCTTATTTCATTACCATGCAAAGCATATATAGTCTTTGTGGTTCCAAACATTTTCCTTACCGATCCACGGGAGTTGACGAGTGCAACTCTATGAGATATTCCAAAGGGATGAAATCTAATGATCTCCAAAATACCAGTTTCCGTGGCTCCAATGAAGTACGTCACCCCATTAAACCAAAAAGATTCAACCAACTGAAATTTAAATACGCTTGAAAAAACAACATGATCCCCCTTAAAAATTATGCCGTTACTAAAGCTAAAGCATCTGCCAGGTATCTCAGAATCGTATAATACCCGTGATCCTTTAATTTTTCTAGTAAATAAATCGTTTGTTGTGAAAATTTCAGCAGATTCAGCATCTATTGAGTAGGATCTACTAAAAAGCAAACTGTCCATCAAATATGCTTTGTCTCCCAATATATCATTCCATGTCCTCATTTCTGGTAATTCAGTTTCTGTATCAATTTTTGTTGCTGTAAGCGCCCATGGGTTCCAAACAGGATTTTGGGTACTTTTCGAATGCACTTTAATGTTAAATTGTGTGAAAATATCTGCATAGTCTGTCTGAGAACTATTCTCATTAACCTCTATCGATTTAGTCTGAACATAATTTTGATAATGTATAAAAGGCTTGGATTCTGTCAAAATAACCGGCTCTTCTTCAGAAACCTCAAAGTCATCTTCATAAATTGATGATTTCTTCATATCTTCAATTTCTTCAAAATCATCATCGTAATTTAAGTGAGACATTTGCAAGAGTTTCAAATATTCTAATCATTTACTCTTTCCTAAATCATGAATTTTGCAATTGAGGGGCTGTTTCCAAGCCTCTGGATCGCTGCAATCACAGCATCCACCTGCACCTAGAGAAAAATGATACGAAACTAAGTGATCATCATGGTTTGTACTTTTAAAACAATCAGCGCACAATACACATGTGTTGTCAATACCGCAAGTCTTGCAAGAATAAACAATATCGCCCTTGCTAAATATTCTACCACAATAAGATTGCTCCTTCGATTTTTCAAATTTTTCGAAAAAGACAGGATTCAGTTGAGATTTAAGATGATTTATAATATTTAGTGAATCCTTCTCGCTTTCTATGATAGTTCGCATTTCATTCATTTCAAAATCTGATTATCCGCCTGTTACAAGTTGGATGAAAATTCCCAGGGAAATTGTGCAATTTGGAGCTTTCGTTGGATCAATTTTGTTTGCTACATACTCTATCGCAAACATGAATCAGACACGACTTAGTCCGGAAATAGTTCATAAAGATCCGCAGCCTATAGATGAGTCAAAAAATGAATGGATTCAAACTGAAGAGCCAGTCGAACTTCCAAAATTTAAAAAAACGAAACATCAAAAGAATTTAAGCTTGCAAGAAGAATATGCGAAATTGAGTGGACTAACTGACTGGGAGTCAAAGAGAGTACCTAGGTCATAATTGACTATTTATTTTCGTGATACCTTTCTTTAGGCAAAGTGTTTTTCTTTGACCAAAATATTCCACAAGCCTAAATAAGTTAAATATTACATTACAAAGAGTCCGAGGGCCGTTTGGACCTCTTCTCATGACTGGAGTAAAAATCCCACTCAGCAAACACCAATTACATTTCCAGCTTTGACGAAACTCACTTACTTGTTCTCTTCCATCAAAGTTGAACACTCGTGCAGATGCCCCAAAACCCCTGTGATGCTTTGGCGCCTTTGCCTCAACTTCGATTTTGTCCGCTTCGCTCAATAAGTGTAATGTTTCGTGGTCAACCCTAACTTCATCATATATCATATTTGGAGGTTTTTCTAAAATCTGATTTGGATCTATTTTGAAGCTTTTAACTGCATAAGACGGCTGATAGTAATCAAACTTTCTTCGTCGTCGTCTGGAAGTTTTGGATAGACGCTTTTCAATTTGGCTTTCATCCAAATAAGTAAAAATTGGAAATTTGCTATTAGATTGTGGTATATGATTAACAACTTCATCGGCTTGTAATCCATAATAAATTTGGTCACAAATCGTAAATGCGATCAGATTTTCCCAAGCAGTTCCTAATCCTAATTCTGTGCAATAAATATAGGTAAAATCTTCTACGGTGACTCCACTGTCTAAATCCCAATAAAATTCGTCGTATATATGTAGTGAAAAATGATTTTGGTCAATTATTATGGCAATATACCGCGATTCTTCGACTTCTTTTGTATTCATGAGAGGGTGATCGGTAGGGTCTGAAATTTGTTGCACCATTTGTGTAATGCAGGTATTTCCCAACGTTCCAACATTAATTCCGTAATCATTTAGAGTCAAATCAATAAGATATTTGGGTGTATATAGGTTCTCGAAAGCATTCCATAAAAACTGTTCTCTAATTTTCATGCCATCATAGTCTACACTTAAGTTGATTGGAATCAAAAGACAATTAGGCGATGGTTCGGTATAAAAATAAATATGGTTTGTTCCTGTTGCCTTCGGAAGTTGTACAAGTCGCTTTTTGGTCTCTTCAATGTCACTCAGTGATTCTATGGACTCGCTCATTACTTCCCCTGTTTGGGGCAGTTGGATTTGCCAAATTATGTGATTTGTTGGCAAATCTTGGCATTTAAAGTAACTGATGGGAATGTTAACCCATGCGGGTAACTGACGGTGTTCAGTATTTTTTGTCGGCTTATTGTATCTTCGTCACCATTGGGTCAATTTGCTTATTTGCGAATGAATTATATATATTTTATTTGACGAATATCACATTTATAAGCTTGACCATTTACATGACTTTATACAGAGTTCTACCCCCAAGACTTGCTAATTACATGTATTCGACCTTACTTACTTTGCATATAATTGTTCCAGGCGTTTTTTGGCTATTTTTAAGAGACACTATTAACATGAATTCGCGTCTATCGCTTGCTTGGAATGTAATGCTACACGGAACAGATTTAATTGTTATTTTTATCCATTTTTTAATTACAGACAACGAATTACCAATGATTTCAATATTATGGAATTTAGGTACATCAATGCTATACCTTAGCTGGGCTTGGTTTTGCTATTTTTTGACGCATAAATTTGTTTATCCGTTTGTGGATTTGAATAATTCATTGGCCAAATTTTTGTATCCGGGATTATTTATTCTAGTTGGACTTATATCGCTCATGTGGTGTAAAATCCATAAGTGGAGAAGAAATAGGAATAAATTGCCAAAGTAATTATATTTTATTTTCGTAATGCTTGAGCAGGTATTGCATACAAGCGCGATGCTCCGCCATTGGGATGCTATTACCAATTCCTATTCCAAGAAGTTGCGTATCATTAAATGCCCCAATTTCAAATACTGGTGAATGACTGAATCGCCCACTTTCTTTAAGTATTTTGAATTCTACCTTAATGTTAAGCAGTTCTTGGACAAGTCTCCTAGGTTCGTCAATTTTAAGAATTTCATCTAAATTCAATGAAGTGTTACTGAGTAGCATTTCCTTAACAAATTTTTGTGCCTCGGCAAAACCATGACTATGGGAAAAGTAACCAACAAGAGCAAAAACAATATTTTTAAGTCGGCCATCTAATATCTTCTCAGAGTTGAACTCATCATATACCCGATGGATTCCCAACTGTTTTGCAAACTTCCCCAATACTTTTGAATTCATGTACGCCTGAACTCCGTTTTCGATCATGTTTTCTGGTGCCCGTGGCCACTTTTCCATCACAAATTGATACACTATGGTGTGCATCGCGCTTTTACCAAAACCTTTGAACGCCGAATTGGTTGCAGATGTGTCATGGAATGGGCCAACAGGATTTGTAGCCGGATTTGCAAATATTTTAGAAGCCTCTTCTTTCGGCAACCGTAGCCTTGCTAGCAGTGCTGCGACTTCGCCTGTTTGTACACCTCTCATCTCCTAGTTTTACAGGATTCGATCTTAAAACATTTGCCAAATGAAGCCAAGTGGAAGAATATTTACCGTCGATAGTGGATCTGATAAATTTGTAGAGCTTTACTATTCGACTTTCGATACAATTCGACAAGGCCTTATCAATTATTACGCAAATAATGCTACTTTAGTCTGGAACGGCAATTGCATTAATTTTCAAAATTTAAATGAATTTTTTGGAAGCACTCCAGCAAGCTTTCATACAATTGAATCATATGATGCTCATCCCATTTCTGCAGACACATTTCTGGTCCATGTTAACGGATCAGTTCAATATGGAGAGCTCGTAAAATCATTTTCGCAGACTTTCCTATTAAAGCAAGATTCAAAAACAAAAATAATATCAGATCATTTTCGATTTCTCAACTAATAAGTATTGAATTTTAATTTAGAAAATTATTACTATATCATCAACATTTATTTATTCAAAATAGTACCGGGTAGTTAAATTCTTGCCTATCTTCTTCATGCTTTGAATTTAACCAACTAGAAACGCGCTCATTAGTGCGGGATCTCATGCGATAAATTTTTAAAGAAGATTCTGATTGCTGTGAGAAAAACCTTTTATGCTGATCTTGATACAAATTACTTTTCTCTATATGGTACTTCAAATCTGGATTCTCTTGCCTGACAATTGAAATTGCACTAAGTTTCTTTGAAGAAGATTTTGATTTCCGTGAGAGCGAGTGCCACACTGATTTAATAAAACTTCCTTTATCGGATCTATCTAATGATTTGAACGCTTCCAAATCTTTAATATTTTGGGAAACTTCAAGCTGGCCTTTTATTGATTTGATTCTTTGCTTTAGTGCCACAACACTATCAGTTTCGTATTTGATAACTGCAAGATTTAAATTGTTTGTGTAATCCGTATCCAATTTATCTGAACTATCGTAAATTGGTTTAATGATTCCTGTAGCACCTCTTAAAGCATCGTTGCCATATGCTTGTGTAAATTTTTTGAATTCAATTTCATGATTGTCGAGGATATTATTAATATCCTTGATGGTTGCAAGTATGTCATTGGATTTCAAAGAGTTTAAAGAATAATCATTTTCCAATTCCCACAGACCTTTTCGACATTCGACAAGGTTGTCACTTAAATCAGTTATCAGTAATTCGACTGACGAAGCCTGTTCCGGTAGATCTGACTCTTTCATTTTAGGTACTTTCAATGATTCGCAGCGTATTCTTTCAATGGATTTCAATCGCGGCTTTGCTTTAGCTACATAGCTTTTCAAAAACTCTGGAAGATCTAACGGTAGTAAAAACTCGCTCAAATTAAACTCTGAGCACAAAACTATAGGCCCTTCAAAAGCTTGGAGTGGAGGTACATTATTCCAAATCATTTGGAGCTTCCCTGGGGCAGGAATTTTAGAGAGTAAAGTTGCCTTCCAAGATTCAACTCTATAGAGTAATCCATGATGTTCTAATTTTTTCAAGATTCGAATACTTTTTTCAGACATCTGAAAAGCTATGCAATACCTCGAGTTTTGTACTTTTTCATTGTCTTCATTTTCGGCTGAGTAGAAATTTGCCATGGAATGATAATAAAACGATTTTGCCAATGACAAACTCTTAACATCCAGCGGAAGTTCCTTAAATGTTTTTGATATTTTACTGAATCCATCTGATATTGATACGCTCATTTTAGCCATCAAAGCTTTGGAAAACCTTCCATCTTTTTTGGCTTGTAAAAAATATAATTCACTCGCTTCAAGTAAAGTAATTTCTTTTAAAATTAAATAAATGACATCTAATTCGCTAGACTCTAGATGAAGAAAGACTCCTGCGGCTTGAGCAAGCAAATTAGACGCTTCCTTGAACGATTTTCCGCATTCTAAACCATTAAATGCATTTTCACGTAAGTAGAATGCATATAGCACCAAGTCTTTTACGTTTGGAACTAAATTGATAAGTTCTTGAGAAGCAAAGAAGACATCTCGTTTCATCAAGCCCAAAATACGGCCTAGAAATTTTTTGAATGAGACTATAATTTACTTAATGCTTCAACATATTGACGCTGATACTCTTTAAGTAATTTCAAAGTTGCTGGGTTTGGTTTGCTACATACGTTTCGAATCATTTCGTAGAACACCTGTTGGATTTTTAAAAGATTTACACTCGAGTCGATATAAATTAAATTCTGCTCGTCTTCATACAAATCTTTCGCCATTTCTCGAGCATCCTCTACAAGTTCTACAGGTAATGCTGCATTTTTGGCTAAATCAATTCCATAAAATCGACTCTTGGATGCACCCTCTTGAATTTCATAATAATATTGAATTCCATTTTGCCGAACTTCTGAATGAAAATGAATTTGAATAATTCCAGGATATTGTTCAAGTGGCTCGATTAATTCTTCTATATGGGTAACCATGAACGTAATTGCTTGAGAATTTAACAGTCTTTCGATGGTAGCAAGCGATATGGCAATTGCATCTATATGACAAGTCCCTCTTGCCAGTTCGTCTATTATAACAAGAGATTTAGGAGTCACTTTGTCAAAAATATATGAAAGCGACCTCATTTCCTTCACAAAAGTACTTGCATTTGTGGCCAAATCATCGTCATTTCCAATTCTTGTTAAAATGCTTTCAAATATTGGAAAATACATCAATTCACAAGGAACATAACATCCCATTTGACACATCACAACTAAAATCGAAATCTGTTTAGTGTAAACTGATTTACCAGACATATTCGCACCAGATATAACTTGGATTCTGGATTCGCGACTTGCATAACAATCATTGGGATGTGATTTCATTTTCATTGAAATCCTGGTAGGATGGTGGCCTTGTTTGAAGGCAAGAACTTCAGAAAATTGCGGTCTGACAGTTTCGTGTACAGAGGAATACTTTGAAAGTGAGTATATAACATCAATTGACGCGATTTTGTCACTTATCGTATACCATAGCTCCATACTTTCTCTCAAAAAATTTATAAGATCTCTCAAAACTCTAGGTAAGTAGTAAATACATCTCAGATCGAATATCAACTTCACAAAGGTTTTCTGTTATCCTTTCATTTAATTTCATCAAGTCCATTGTGGTGAAAGTAATTTTTTTCCCTTTTTTCTTTCGCTCAATAAATTGTTCATTTAGTTCGTGTTCTCTTTCTTTAAAAGCTGAAAAACGATACCCTTTTCTACCTTCAAATACGATTTGGTACTCAATTCCAGTCTCTTCCGAGTAAGAGGCACACAAGTCATACACATCATCTACAGTTTCTTTATACATTTGTCTTGCCACATCTAACATCCCATCAATCTCAGGCTTAATCGCAAAAACCTTTTGATTTAAAAGCCCTCTTTTATTATTTTCAAACACCATTTCATCTGATATGATTGCATCTAGCCTTAAAAAGATTCTATCCACCAATTCTTCTGAAATGGAGTCTAACAACGGCGATAATAGAAATTTTTCAGAATTGGCCATTTTCATCAGCGAAATTAAAGAGTTACAAATTTTTTTAAAATCAAAGCACATTGACACATTTTGATTCAACTGTCCGTACTTGTTTTTTAAAGCAATTTGATTTTTTACGAGAAACAATATCAACTTATCAATATCACCAAGGGATACTAAATAATCTCTGATAGATTTCATGATGTCCTGATTATCAATCAGATATTGCACACAATTTTGACGACTTTCAATCAAAGATTCACTGGTACTAGGTTGTAGGATATTGGTTCTCAATTTTCTGCTTCCCATTTTAGTACAGCAATAATTAAGAGCGTTGTAAAGGCTCCCGGTATTTTTCATGCCAGCCTGATTTTGAACCAGTTCTAAATATTTTGCGGTTGTATGATCAATCATCATTGTATCCTCTACGGCGCAAACTTTGAAATTTAAGCTATTTAAAGCAAACATTTCAGTACTGCCAGTAAGATATTTAAAAAGAGCACCAACACAACTTAAGGAAAAGAAAAGATCTTTTGTAAGACTTCTTATATTTGCCTTTTGAGAAAGTAAAGCGAAATTTTCAATCATGTGTTTTCCGTGCTGGTCATTAAAATATTTTCTATCGATTGGAATAAGATCCGCAGAGGTGTATTCGTTCAGGGTTTTCATCAAATGTTCACTCATGTGAATATTTGGAAATAGAATCACATCAGGATCAATTACCATGAGTCTTGTAAGAAGCAGCTCATAAGTTTTAGCATCTGAGAATTCGCTTAATTGAATTTCGCAAGATGAAGTATCGCATGCAGCTACCCCAATTTGTGGAACATGTCCTCTTGATTCTGATATTACTGCATAAATGTTTGCTTGCTTCCCAGAAGTAGTTTTTGAGATTGTGCTTACATTAGCAAGTGACATTTGTAGTTTCAAAACTTTAAAGACCGTAAAAGTGACAAATAAATGTCAAATGTTATACTAAATCTTAACATTTTCGAAATTAGGAGAGTGCTCAGACCTTTGCCAATGAAACAAGAAAATTTGATCGAAGCGACAGAGTTTCTAAAATCCTTTGATAATCCTACATTATACAAAACAAGCGACCAAATTGAAAATATTGAGAATATTTTTTATGACCAACAATCACAGTGTGACTCTCTTAAGCGACTTTTAGATGAAATACCGAGATTTCCTTCTAAAAGTTTGCAGCAGGAAAAACAGCGTCGATGTACGGAGCTTCAAAAGGAATTACTAGTTAAAGAAGAGTCTAAGGATTCTTTGCGCGAAAGCTTGCAAACTGAAATCGAAGCAGTGGTAGACATGATTGAGAAGTTACGACATCTACTGTCTCGGATTCAAGAAAAATCAGCCAAATTAGACGCTGTTCGACGATCTTTAGACGAGAAGTTACAGGAGGCTCAATCTTCATTTGACAAACGCATTACAGAACAACAGCAATTTCAAGAAAATATTTTGGAAAGAAGAAAAGTCTTGGATGGTCTCGAAAACAAAGAGACAGAAATTAAGGAGCTTCTTGACAAGTTACAGTCTGAATTAAAATTGAAAGAGCAAGAAATAGCATCGTACGAAGAAAGTAAGCTCAGTTTGAAAATCAAAATCGAAGAACAACAAGCCTATTTAATTGATAGAGATTCGAAGATTGATGAAGTTTACCAAGAACAATTTACGAAGACAAATTTCCTTAAAGAAATATTTAACGAATCAGACATGAAGACTCAAGTTAAATTGAAAAGAAAGACACTTTTTAAAGAGTTTGAGCAGCTTGGGTAATTCTAACTAATTAAGATGGAAAATTAGTGAAAGTGGAGATCAAATCTACCAATTTGAAAAGGAAGGTAAATCTGCAACTATAAGTACAGACGTATTTTTCCCTTATACCAAAAGTTGTACTGTAAATGGGCATGAAATCGGGTCAAGTTTACTTCAAAGTCTTCAAAATTTATAAATTTATTATTTAGTTTAAGAAATATTCTGCTAGTAATCCCTGTCCACAGTTTGTCCAAGCTAGAAATCGATTCAATTCGTCATCTTCGGAAGTTTGGGCTTCAGAAATACCTACTTCTGCGTCACTTACATTTTGCTTAGCAAATGGCTCTGACTTTCTAATCAAAGTCTCAATAGAAGAATCATCAGATTTGACTGTCAAAATATCTTCAGGGTTTGCTTCTGCAATATACACTGCGTCCAATGGTAAAACTACGGGCACGTAGTCCCCAAATTCATCTCTTTTAACTTTTAGCCCAGAACTTAAAAAAATTACTAAAAATAAACTTAACATCGATGGCTTGAAAATCTCAACCCGAAGTTTTAAAATTGGATGTAGATGCTCTTGAATCGCGAGTCAATACTATTCAAGAAAAGGAGGTAATATATGATACCTGAAATAATTGAGAAATTCTGCAATAATTTACTATTTGATGAAGCGCTGATTTATGCAGAATTATTATACAGCCAAAATAATTCTGTAGATAATTTGGAGGTATTGGCGAAAGTGTTATATAACATGCAAAGGTATGAATGTGCATTTGAATTAATTCAAAAAGAATTGAAGCATAAAAAGTTAACGGATAAAACACTCACTATATATGGCTTTTGTTCGATATATATCAGTCCTGAAAAAGGTTTGAAAGCGATCAAGTCTTACCTGATTAAAAATGAAGGTTCAGAATATTTGCACATAATATACGCTCGATTAAATAGACTTAATGGAGATGTCACCAATAGCAAGAGACACTTTGAAAAGGCTATTGAGCTAAATCCGTTGCTTTTGAATGCATATCGAGAAGCAATGAAACTTGGAAGTACTATGGATCACTCATTTCCTATAAAGATGAATCAATCATCTGACGAACCACTCGAAGAAGAACACGGGGATCCAGGAATCGTAACTAGAGCTCATCAATCAAATCTTGAGTCAAATTTAATGATAACAAAAAATAATCTTAAAATTTCGACATCATTGAAGCGGAAATCTTCGGACATTTCATCATTTAAACAAAATCATCCAAAGAAAAAACCCAAATCCTCACCTCCACAATTTGAAATTAACGAGGAAGCGCAAGATCACATCAAGTGTGAAATGGCTGTTTTTAAATGTATCTGTCAAAGAGATTTTCAAGCGGCTTTGAAAATTTTGAGAGAGTTTGACTCTTTGAACAAGTTTAACTCTTTTATATCCATTTTGAGAATTATTTGTCAACATGAGCTTAATTTACCAAAATCGGAAACGTTGTTTTCCATTTCAGTACATGTTGAAAAATATGAGCTTCATCTCGAAGGTCTGGAATATCTTCTTGCTATATTATGGATGTATCAAGATAGTGAGAGGCTTTCGAAGCTAAAATCGCAGTTGAAGAAGAGGTTCCCGAATTCTTTTCAGTATTATTTATGTAAAGGTTGTTCAAATTCCTTAGAGGGCGAGACAGAGGAAGCTATAAAAGCTTTGACAATGGCAACAAATCTAGATGAGTCGGGATTTGCTGCAAGTTTATCAGGATGGGTGCTCCTACCAGATGAAAAATTCGACCTTGCTATGCAGCTCTTTAATATCGCCAAAAAAAGAAACTCCACAGACGCTCGCGCACTTACAGGGTTAGGCTGTGTATATTTGAGAACCAACAATGTCCATAATGCATTAATTGCTCTGCAAGACTCCGAGCGACTTAAAAATAATTCAGAAACAAACAAGCTGTTATTATCCGAGGCCTTAAGAAAATCCGGCAAACTTGTTGAAGCTTATGAAGTCATAAATGGAGCGTTGTCTTTATTTCCAAAAGAGCGTACTTTGATTAATGAAAAAATAGTTTTATGCCTGAAAATGAATCAATATACTGTATTTTTATTTTAACACAGGAAGCGGCCAAAGAACTTGAGTCCCTCAAATCAATAGGGCGTCAGCATCCTTCGGTCAAAATTCTATCAGCGCAGCTTGCTTTACTTTCTGGAAATATCGGCGAATCTCACGGACAATATATGGAGGTAATTGCTGATGATATTGCCATTATAAATCAAATGCAGATGGGATTAGAAGAAATTTTTTACCCCCAAGATACCCAACATGACTTCAGCGCATTTGATGAGGTCAAAATTAGGCCAATTGAATAAAATTGTTCCTTCAAAGGATCAAACAAATTGTACTATTTTAATGATAATTGCACCAGTGACTTGTATCAAATGTGATGAAGATATTGTCTATTGTGGGGTTGGTTCATACATCTTAAAATATAATTTGCACACTACGCAGAAAAATTATATACGAATTTTTAATCATCAAAGAATTCACAACATAATCATATATAATAACAATGTCTTGATAAATGGTGGCAGAATTGTTTGCTTGACCGACATTAACTTCAAAAAAACGATTTACTTTGAAAAAGATTCGGAATGGTTTATGGATATTTCCTTACGCAACAATGAAATATGCTTGTTGACTTCAAATAGCTTATCAATTGAACTCGATTCTAAATTGAACATAACATCGCAATATAAATGCAAATCAGATTTAAGTTTCTACTCTTGCTTGATTGACAATAATAGAAATAGAAATATTGGAGCCAATGTTTTTGGAGAATTGACAATTTGGGATAAAAATGGCGTTTTAGAATTTTTTAAACTTCACAATGGATTCATAATTAAGATGAAGCTAATAGATGGATATCTTCTCACTTGTTCTGAGGATCGCACGGCAAAATTGACAAATTTGGAAACTAAAATTTCGGTAATTTTTTCTGTAGAGAAAGGCCGAGTTTGGAATGCTTGCGCAAACTCTCACCACTTATTTTGTGTATCAGAGGATGCTGGAGTTCATGTCTTCGATCTTGAATTCCCCAGAGAGAAGGAGGTGGTAAAAGCTCCGATAGTTGTGTTGAATGGACATGACCCAAAGCATTTATGGTCTATCGATAATTTGCCTAAACACAAAATTTTATTGACCGGTGGGAATGATGGTGGCTTAGTACAATGGCCCCTCGAATTCAAATCTAGCTTTGTTGAGACAAGAGATGAATTAAAATCTTCATCGCCAAATTACTTGCCGCTTGAACATGCTCGCTCAGTTCACGCAGTTGGGAATTCGAAATTTATTTGTATCACAAATATCGGAAGAATTTTTGAGGTTTTTCAAAACCAGTGGGCTTTGTTAGCCAATCTATCGTTTAGCAAATCATATTTTCAAAGTTTTCAAATTAGCAATTTTATCATTTTTGGTGATTTGGCCGGTAACATTGTTATTTGGGACTGGAAAAATAGGATCGTAAAATTGAAAGAAGCTCAATTTACTCAAAAAATTGTATCAATTGAAGCCTTATTCTTGGAAGAAAATATGGCTATTGCAATTCAATTGGTGGATAGCACAGTAGCTTGCGTGAAATTTGATTCGGAATTTAAAATTGAATGGTCAAAGCATTTATCTCTGCTGACTAACTTTACTTCCTTTACAGCTGATCAGCGGCACTTCATTTTTGGTACCAGAGAGGGATTCATTCATGTTTTTGATAAAGATTTAAACTATTTGAGAAAATACAATGCACATCATGGTGATAGAGTAAGTGATTTAAGATTCGAGTCTAAGATTTTGCAAACTTGTGGAAGAAATGGTTGTGTTACATTTTGGAAGCATAATGGCCTAGATTTTGATTTAATAATGGAGAGTAAAGTCACAAAGGGATGGACAGAAAAAATTATCAACAAAGATTTATTAGTAACATTTTTCAAAAAATCTATGAAAATTTATTCAATATCTGAAGGGCGGGAGACCGTATCAGTCGAATGTGGTGGAGTTCATAGATCTTATTCTGTCTCTTCGAATAAGGATAACGTTGATTTTGGGTTTCTACAAGGGACTCAATTATATACTTTTAAACACTTTTATTCTCAACAATTCAAACAAATTTCACCTTCATTATTTGGTCGAGAATTGCGGGACTGTATTTGGAGCAGAGATATTCTAATTTGTGCTGGTGAAAATGGCTATTTAAAAGGATTTAAATTCATTGACAACTCTTGGCAAAATATTTGCAATCTGAAAGCCAGTGAAACAGTCATTAAAAGCATTTCGCTTTATAACGACATTTTATTTTCTTGTGGTGGAAAAGAAACCATTACTGCTTGGAAAATAAGCTCTGAATCATCTTCTTTGAGTATAGCTCACTTGGCTGACTGTCCTCAGTCAAGTTCAATTGAGGAAGTTCGATGTATGTCAATTGACTATAACTTATTTGAAGACAAGATTGTATTAGTTGTAGGATACTCGGATGGGTATATACGATATTTTACTTTTGATGATGCCTTGAAAAGATTCAGTCAAATTTGTGAAATCTATATTGATTCGTGTATATTCTCTCTGTATTTTATTAATCGATTCACATTAGACTGTTTGTGCAGCACGAGTAAAGGTGAATTGGCATTGGTCAGTCTTACAAACAATATTTTTAAAAGCCCTGCCCAGTTCTCAAAAAATCGATTTGTCAAATCCAACAGATATGATTACAAATACAAGACTAAGGTCATGGCGACCGGAATCCATGATTTTCTGATTGATGGAAACATTGTATATTGTGTAGGAGACGATGGCTATGTAGCCACTTGTGATTTAAAGATTGATTGCAAAATAACTCAGGAGTGGTTTGTTTCCAATTCACCACTTACAACTATATGTAAACTAAATGATTCAATATACGTCTCTGGTCTTGACCAAAATATTTATGCACTCCATTCAAATGGGTTCGAACTGTACAAGAGAACTTGTATCTCTGATATTTCAAAAATAGTGCCTCACTATGGGAAAATACTAGTTGCAGGATTCGGCATAGAATTTTATTAGGAAGTCTTTGTTCTTTCGTCAATTATACTATCTAATTCCCTTTTTTCTTGTGTCAAAGCACACGAGTAACAAAATAAATGAAGACAATAATCACCTACATAAACATTTTATACCTAAATATTCGTCTTCGTGTATAAAAAATCGCCCTCTCACGATAACTCGCTGAGCTCCACTTAATAAAAAATGCTTCAGCATAGGAATGGTAACAATATATAACATTATTGAGTTAAAGTAACTTTGATCAGGGTCTAACATTTCCCTTAGATCAGCATAAACCACACAGGGACAGAAACAAGCTCTGCAGAATGTAAATGGCTTTTGCCAGAAATTCCACATAGGAAATTTCCAGCCTCTTTCCTGAATCGGCGTCCAGCCTAAATCAGTATCAATTTCTTCTTTTTGATAAGCCATTTATAAATCGATGTTTTGAAATTGCGACGTATAAATTTATTTACATTTTAAATTCATATTTTATTGGCTGCATATAATGTGTACTGCTATATCTTACTTTCCAAAGATCCTCAATTATTCATTTATACCTTTTCTCTAATTGTGATACTCGGAAATCGATAAACCTCGAATTCTGGATATTTCTCGAAACATTTTAAATCTAATCCATTAACACAATTATTGCTTTCATTTTGAATCGGATTACCTGATATAAACCATTTTTCTAATTCAGTTGCTTTTTCATTTTCATAATTTGCGCTCATAGATTCTGGCTCAAAATTAGTCTTATCTGTCTGGGAAATGTCCCAAAGTGAATCATGAAATTTATGGTAGAGGCATGGAGTGATGTTTCCGCATAATTGGTCAGAATAATTAACCCAATTTGGACTTGTCTTTAAACTGATATTGGATATTCCATGGTCTACACTAGATTCTGTAGAATTAATACAGTATGCTTTAAGGAAAGAAAAACCGTGTTGTAGTGAATCATAGATGGCACAAACTGCATTTTTACAACTCACTTGAATTTGGTTCTGTGTATACTCACTTAATTCAGGTAAATGTACTTCATGGCTCTTTATTTCTGGTTTCTCTAGAGTTTTAAAATTTTGCTGCAATTTGGAAATAAAGTCATAGTCAAACATGGCCAAAATATTTTTACTTCGTGACGACCCTTAACTACATTTTGAATTATTTTTCATATCACTTATTTATTACATCAGAAAATTAATCAATATCACAATTAAAAATTCTCCTTGAATCACATCGTTTAAAATTTATGTCTAACAATAATCATTCTGATGTTGATTCTAACTGTCTTATGATCGAGCAACAAGACAACAAAGCTTCTAGGAAACTGATTTATGCCTCAATTTTATGCTTTCTTTTCTTTTTGGCGGAATTGCTTGGTGGAATATTCGCCAATTCACTCGCATTAATTTCAGATTCTTTCCATATGTTATCCGATGTATCAGGATTTGCTATTTCATTGGCAAGTATTTGGATTGCAAGTAAACCAAAAACATCGAGGCATTCTTTTGGATTTCACCGCGCTGAAATAATTGGTGCTGTATTGTCTGTATTATTAATTTGGGTTTTGACGGGAATTCTTCTCAGTGAAGCAGTGGAGCGTATAAAAAATCCAGTCGAGATAAATGCTCCAATTATGCTGCTAACAAGTATTGCTGGACTTGTTGTCAATATTGTTGTTCTATTTGTACTTGGTGGTCATCATCACGCTGGACATTCTCACCATCACCCAAATATCGAAGAACTCGGTGAGGAAATCGAATCTGGTAGAAACAGAATGACAAACTCCGTTGCAGGTAGCAATTCTGCTTCTCCATCTCCAACTAGGATTACGCTGGTGGAACCGGACGTGCGGGTCACTGAAGAAAGACACGATAACATTAATATCAGAGCAGCCATAATCCACGCACTTGGTGACGCCTTGTTTAGTGTAGGTGTGATTATTGCCTCATTAATAATTTATTTTAAACCAGAATACCACATCGTTGATCCCATCTCTACCATATTTTTTAGTATCATTGTTTTATTTACTACTCTCCGAATTTTAAAAGACAGCTTATTTGTTTTAATGGAGGCATCACCAAGCAATATCGATGTCGACAGACTCAAGTTTGAACTAAGTGGAATTGCTGGAGTGAATGATATTCATTGTTTCCATGTTTGGCTACTATCTATTGGAAGGGTAATTTTGGTTTATTTAGACAGCCCTATCAGTTCATTTGGCAACTGACCCATCAGAAATTAGAGATTTAAAAGATCTGCATAGAATATTGGCCGACGCAGAGCATATCGCTTATAACATATTTAATATCGACCATTGTACAATTCAAATTGAAATTCCAAGAGACGGTGTAAAATCTGGATGCAGAACACCATCCAACCAATAAATTATTGTGATTTAGTGCATTCTACAACGTAATGATAAACATTCGGGGCATAGTTCTTGACTTTCCTGGCTGATTTTGGTTGCATGTCAGAATCCAATTTAGTATAAAGCTCTTCTTCACTAGTGCTGCATTCGTGGATAATCATTTCACCAGACCCAAATACAATTTTCTTCGCTAAATTCCACATTCCTTTCGAAGTTGGCAAAAGTCCACAAAGAACAAGATCAGCATTTAAACCTGAAAGATATCGCTCATATTCATGATGGTTTCCAGGGCACACCACAATAACTTTTTGATTAATATAATTATTGAGATTTTCGATTTTATCCACCCCAAATTTCCAGTACACCTTGGTTTTGATATCCATAAGTTCTGCAATACTTTCAATCTCGCCATATATGTTTTTTCCATCAACTGTAAAAGTATCTTTTTTATACAAAACAACAATTCGTTGCTTGTTTAGATTCGCACCGATAATCATACCGGCGATACTGAAAGGATTCCATTCACAAGCTATAACGCATTTGCCTTGACTATATAGTGGAAAACACCAATATCCAATTCCAGCACATAGATCAACCACCAAATTTGCTTTTTTTTGACCAATGACTTGTTTTTCAAAATGATTGCCTTTGGAAAACATAGTCTTTAATGGATACCAACTATAGAAAATCCCAAATTGCTTTGCTTTTGCCCAATATTGGTCAAAATTTCCCATCAGCGGCTTCAATTGAGGCGTTCTTAAAGTATCATTCAAAATTTTGTCAATATATGCAACGTGGGTACATTTTAATTTTTTAGCAAGTTCCTCGGGATTCGGATATTCTTTTTTGACAAGCAGCATTGTGTCATACCTCTCATAGCTCATTTTCTCAAGTTGCAAGGAGATTAAATTTGTCACACAATTTTATTAATTGTCCATATTCCAGAAACACAACATTTTATCATAAAATGAACAAGTGGCTACTTTAGTTTGGTTAAGCCACACAGCTCCGTAAACCATTGATTCGTGTTTTGAAAAAGTTTGCAGAATTTGATTTTGCCTCAAATCTACAATGTGTGCACCACCATGCATTGCAGCAATCAACCATATTTGATCATTGTTTGGATTCTTTTTCATTCTCCATATTCCACCTCCACAGTCTAATTCTGATTCGATTCTGTTTGGCGTTCTTGAATCCACAATACGGACTTTTTCGTCATAGTTTCCACATAGAATATTATTGTCATAAATTTCAAGACAAGATACACCCATTTCAAAAGTTTTCTTCCAAATTGGTTCTTTGGAAGCATTGATATCCCAAAAATTTAAGTTACAATCATCTGCACCAGAAACAATATTGGCATGATTTTGCCAGCAACAACTCCATACTTCCAAACTATGTCCTTTAATGTCTTGCATCAAGGTTCTAGTATTAGTGTCGAAAATATGCAGATAACCCAAGGAATCGGAAATAAGACACATTCCCAAATTTGATACAGACAATGACAATCCAATCCCATTTGATATCTCATAGCATTCTTTGTCTTCACCAATTACGATAAGTTCACCCTCAGAAGTCACGCCATATAGTCTTTCCTTGTACACTTCGATATCCAGCACACCGTTTCCTCTGTAATACTCCGCAGATCTAGAAGCAATTTTACCGACTCTTTTTGAATCTTGTAATTCATAGCATGCATAAACGAGCTGGTCATCGAAAATTTCTAAATCATCGGGAGTAAATTCCAACTCCAAGTGTTCCATTTAGAAAATATTTATTAAACTTCAACCATTTCTCG
>JADGIG010000116.1:0-18329 GCA_018985235.1 Sanchytrium tribonematis
TCATTGATGAAAATATTTTCTGACTCGGAGGCAAATTCCAACGAGGACTCTATGGCATTGAAAGTAGTTGATTGACTTGTTGGACCAGCAGATACTGAATTATATCTTGTATTTTGGATATTATTTGCAGTTGGTTGATTTATTTTAATGGGAAAAGTTGTTAACACTTTCACAATTTTAGTAGTTGTTGTTGCTGTATTTGAAGTTTTAATTGTAGTTGTTGCTGTAACAACATTTGATATCTTGGTGGGTGCAGGAAATGTACTGGAATCACTTTGAGATGTTTTGATTTGCCCCAAAATGGGTAAATCTATCAAACAAATGCCCGATAATACATTATATGTAGCCATATCAAATGGATTACTAGTCAAATTACACGATGATATACTTAGGGCACTTGTATCTGCAATAGTCAAACTCGTAAATCCATTATTTTGTAGAAATAACGAGGTGGGTTTGTTGAAATTCAATGCGCCTGTGAATAAATTATACGCTAAATTGACTGGTATATCTGCATTTGAGTTGACTGGACCAGTTAGGAAATTATTACTAAAATCTAGTGCTCCAACAATGTAAGAAAGTGGTGTCGATGGTAATTTCCCACTTAGTTTGTTATTTTGAGCAGTGAATACATTTAATCCATTCACCCATGGTGGAATACTGCCAGTTAATTGATTATTTTGAACCTGAACATATGCAGATCCAGGCCAATTCACCATATTTGATCCTAAAGTGCCAATGGTTCCATTAAATTTGTTCATATGCATGGCGTACCACACCATTGAATTACCCATACGTGGCAATCGACCCGTAATTGTGTTAAAACTGAAATCCATCAACGTCAATCCATTTATATTCGGAATTGAAGTATTGGATGAAATAGTTCCATTTAAATCTAAATATCTCAAATAGATTTGTTGTATTCGATTACTAACACAGCTGATACCATTAACTAGATTGTAATCTGTACTGCAGCAGTTTCCAGTTGTTAATTTGGTATATAAATCAAAATTAATTAGATGCATGTTCAAATCTGTAATCAGAGTTTTTAATGTTGAGCAGTCTATGCTCGTCTGACCACTGTAAATCAATGAAATCAATAGAACCAACATTCTAGAGATGGGCTTGAGCGCGTTTCAAATATCTAAAATGGCCTTTCATCTTGATTGATGATTGGTCAAGACTAGATTGAAACAGTAACAAATCATCAACTGACATTTGGACTATTGAATCGCTTCATTGCATAGAATCTACATATACGTATGAGATTGGCCATGTTTACGACAAAGTTAAACCATTTGTTTGAAAATAAATCTAAAATAAATTAAATGACGCTTCTCCAATCAATACCTGAAAACTTTTTAATTTTGATTGAATTATTAAAGAGAAATTACAGTAGATTTGAGATCAATGACTCGTGTATTAATTTGACAAGAAATGTCATTTTTAGTAAATTCTAATTCTATACCAATCATTTGAACCCATTTCAATGTAAAAAGCAACAGCGACCCCCGGAGCGCAATCCATCTCATGTTGAATATATCTCTGATTTCTGCAATACTAACAGATTGTCAATATTTAACAGCATTTGCAACAATTTTGAACATGCCCTCTGTGAATCCAAAAGTAATGAATGAAATCAAAACCCTGTGTTGCAATGGAATTGTTACAGGAGTCGTTTGTTCTTCAGGGGTGATTACTCAAATTGATTGGGGAGCATTTGGTTTAAATGGAACTATTTCTAACAATTTCCCACCACAATTGACATACTTAGACTTGAGCAATAATCAAATTAAAAGCCCATTACCTCCATCAGGGTATCCAGACACCCTTAACTTTATCAATTTGTCAAATAATCAATTTAACGGAACTTTCCCGCAACTAAATGATGGAATTGACACAGTTTTTGCCACTTTTAACAAATTCACATTGATGCCAACACTTCCAAAGAACATCACAAGATTTGAGGCTGGACATAATATATTTCAACAGCCATTTCCGTCAGATTTGCCAAAGAAGTTAAGCATTTTGCAATTGGAAACTTGTCAATTTACTGGAAACGTTACCAACTTACCAGATAGTTTGACTGTTTTTGGTATTTGTGGAAGTCAATTAACAGGAATTATCCCAAAATTGCCTACAAATATGAATACTTTTTGGGCTTGTCAGAACAAATTAACAGGTGTAACCTATCCATTTCCTGATACGCTCACAAATATCAATCTTTACGACAATCTGATTAAATCTCCGATCTTCTTCCCTCCAAATATCAACAAATTTCTTGCAAATCGAAATCAATTTTATGGATCTTTAAGTCCATTTCCCCCATCTTTAAATGAAATAGATTTAAGAGACAATGAATTATCTGGTGATATATCAAATTTCACATATTATCACATGCAACTAGGTGCTGCTTCTCCATTAAATAAGCTGCAATTGCAAACTAATAAGTTTTCAGGAGAAATACCAAGATTCCCCCTCAATCTGATTATACTGAATCTTGCTGAACTTTCTGTGAGAGGTTCTATTTCTTTGAATCAACCAACTTATCTCAATATTGCTAATACACGCATTAGCAATATTACTATTCAAGACCCCTCATTATTAAATCCCTCGGTTTGTTTGTTTTCAAATACACCTACTTTGAATAATACAAATGTGGAAAAGTTATTTCCGTATTGCACGCATTTGAATTTATATTTAGAAGCGCCAATTGCAGTACAAACCACAATTCAAGAAACGACGAGTCTACAAGATGCATCCATAATCACAAGAGTATTTCGATTCACTTCTATTTTAGCTACCAAATCAATATTGAAAACCAGTTTGTCATTTAAATCAACCAAGACAATTTTGTATTCTCAAACAAATACCATTCAGCATTATGAATTTCATAAGCAACCAGTTGAATTTACAATGACTTTATTGATGATTATCAGAATTTCTATTTCTCTCACGGTTTTCATGAATATTTTTAGATTTATTCCATGGAGAAGAGATAAAACAAAATTGGCTTCTCAATTCTCAACACGATCTAAAAATACAAATAACTCGCATGCTATATAAATAAATGATTTATAACTTTATTTATTGATTTGATTTATCGTGATTCTCTTGAGCCGTATGACCAAAAAGAGATGGATTTTCTATTTTTTGATTTTAACTTTCTTGTGTACATCATAACAAATACCGCTGTCAATAAGGATATTGCAGGTCTCAATAGTACGTAAATATCCAATCTTATATACAATATCTTATTGGCATTAAAATTGTAGATATTTTTAGTGATGGATTCATTTAACGTGGAATTTACAGCCATTAAAGTCGTAGATACATTTAATGATCTGTAGAATAAATGTGTGGCTGTATAAAGTCTTCGTTGAGGTACTGAAATGTCACCAATTGTTAAAGATGTGGATAAATTTGAGAATGTGGATTCTGATAAAAAGTCACTGGTACTCAATATATCCAATAACAAGACATCAGTTGTGTCATTGGACATAGTTGTGAGATATGTACTGACATTGGTAGTAGCTGAGTTGCTAAAGTCCAAAGAAGATCTGGAAGAACTTCTTGTTTCAAGGGTTGTGGGTGGAAATGGGGAATCCAAAGGACAGGTTGCTGACAATGCATTATAAGTAGCAATATCAAATGAATTCTGAGTGAAATCACATCTTTCCGCACCTAATGCACTTGTATCCGCAATTGTCAAACTTGTAAATTTGTTGTTTTGAATAAACAAGGCTGTAGGTCTGTTAAATGACAATGCACCAGTAAATAGGTTATTGGATAAATAAACCTCTATATCTGCATTGGAATTAATAGTACCACTCAAAAAGTTACCACTTAAATCGATGGCACCAACCACATAAGAAATAGGTGTGACAGGCAATTTTCCATGTAATCTGTTGTTACCTGCCAGAAATACATTCAGACCCTTGACTAAACTAGGAATTGTCCCGACTAGTTGATTGTTTTGTACTTGAACATACGCAGAAGCTGGATAATTCACCATATTTGATCCTAAAGTACCAATTGTCCCATTAAATTGGTTTACATGCATCGCATACCAAATCATCGTGCTACCCATACGTGGCATATTTCCATAAATACTATTGTAACTAAAATCCATCAAATTAATTCCATTTATATTCGGAATAGACGTATTTGAAGAAATGGTCCCATTTAAATTCAAATATCTCAAGTATATTTGAGTTATACGTCCATTTACACAAGTAATACCATTAACTGTGTTGTAATTCGTACTGCAGCAGTCTCCAGTCGTCAATTTTGAATACAAGTCAGGATTGATGAGGTGCATATTCAGTCCAGTAATTAACGTCTTCAGCACTGGGCAGTCTACGCTGATACTGTAACCTAATCCGACCAAGAGAACCATCAATTAGTTTCAAAAATGGGTGAGAGCGCGTTTTAAATATAAAACATGGCTTTTAGTTCTCATTTTTAATTGGTGTGGCCTGTTTTGATTTCAAAATCATATTTATTAAGAGGAAGCAACATCCATAAATCCAATAGTGCGATGACGATGGTGCTTCTTAGTGGCTGCTCTTCTCATCAAATAAGTCACAACAGTCAAAAATGTCATGCAATTTATAAAACATTTTAAAAACACAAAAATGCTCCATTGATAAATCACGATTTCATTTCTAGACACTCTTGGTAAATTTCTACTAGTTTCTGCTTTAATATTCTCTATTGTACTGGTTAAAACAGAATTAAAAGTGAGTAGATCCAAAGACGATTTTGCTGTTTTATAAAATACACGTTGAGGGACTGTATTAATATTGGGTTGAAGATCCGAGTTGAATGGATTCAAAGACTCTTGACTCACTGATTCTGACATATAGCTTGATTTAGCAGAAAGACTCGATAAATTGGATGATTCTATTATTATTGCTGAGCTTAGAATATCCATAGCTTTGGAGGATTCTGAAGAGCCAGATAGACTGTTGGGATACGCTGAATGAGTAGAATCTGATGTAGTAGTCGGAATATGCTTTGATGACTCTGTAGTGGATGTGAGAGCAGTAATTGGGTTTGTTTTAGCTGATTGGATAAGTAAGACGGATGTCTTGGATGAGGAAGTGGTTGATGTTGTTGCTTGTATTACGAGTGCCGAAGTAGATTTTGTAGTAGACGATGAAGATGTTTCAAGGGTAGTCGTAGATGGCGCGTCCAACAAACATTTTCCTTTAAACGCACTCAAACTCGAGTAGTCAAATGCATTTTGTGTCAAATTACAGTTTGCTGTAGTCAATAAACTGGAATCTGCAATAGTCAAACTCGTAAATCCATTATTCTGAATCAATAATGATTTTGGCTTATTGAATGTCAATGAACCCGTAAATAAGTTAAATGAGATTGCAAATAGAATATCAGCAGTGGCTGTTATTGTGCCACTCAACATATTACCAGCAAAATCAATCTCAGAAGCAATATAAGACAGAGGTGTTGGAGGTAAAGGACCACTTAATTTGTTGTACGAGGCATAAAAGAAATTCAATCCATTTGTCCAACTCGGTATTGAACCATATAGTTGATTGTATCTCACATTAACCCATGCAGAAGCAGGAAAATTGACCATATTCGGATTTAAAGGGACCAATGTGCCATTAAAGTTATTTCTCCCCATTTCATACCATGTCATTGATGCGCCCATAGCAGGTAGATTCCCACTGATCTTGTTAGTACCAAAATAAATCCCATTCAATCCATCTATATTCGGAACAGATGCATTTGATGAAATCGTCCCATTTAAATTCAAATTTCTAAAATTAATTTGGAGTATACGCGCATTTAAACATGTGATACCATTCACAACTACATAATCAGCACCACAGCAGTCCCCAGTAGTTAACTTGTTATATAATACTGGATTCACGATATGCATATTCAATTCAATGATAAAATTCTTGAGAGCGGGGCAATCTATACTGATGCTATAAATCAATTGAAACAACATTTATTGAAATGGGTAATGGCGCGTTGGATATTCATTCAAAATGTCAGTAGAATTTTGATGCACGTGACATGCGATGCCTTTTTCAAAACAATGTTTTGTAAAATAGGCCAAATATTTTTACTTGGTGCTTACTTTCTCACCAGTCCAGTAATTGATTATAAATAAGAAACCAATTAAAATAATATTGGAACGCACATGGAGTAAAAATAAATTTATGGTAATAGTTGTATATATTTGATAAGCAAAACAATAATCAATATAGCCAGCAATGTCGATAATAACAATTTCATGCCATAATAATATCTTGCGAATTTGCTGGCACTTTTAACCAATTTTCTCTCTTCTTCCATCAAGCCGTATCGATGATTGAAGTTAATGGTGCGTGTATTCGGATTTTCGATGGATCCATTGATTGTGCTTTGATATTCACTAATTTGATCAATCAATTTAGGTTTACTCGATTTGTAAGTCGGACTCGTTTTCTCCATATTCTACAGATGGGGGTTTTCGACATTTTAAATGACCTGCAAGTCAACTAATATAACACAGTCTATCACGTCCAATCAATGCCCAAACTGTTTGTTAAACCGTGCAGCAAGCAAGAATCCGTTAAACTCGATTTGTTTCGGGTTTTTCTTAAAAATTCAATGACTCACCATTCAAAATCTCATGCGATTCACCACTACAAATGAAATATGCACAATAGTATAAATATCGCCCTATTCTACCAATAATTAAAATACTTATTCCATAATGAATGTAGTCCAGCATTACTCTCATCATTCATTGAGTCATTGATATTGCGGGACGGATTGTTTTTTATTATTGAAATAAAAAATGTGGCTTTTTAACAGTAAACTAAGTGTTTTTTATTGGTTTTTGTTATTTAGAAAATTTTGACAAAAATTTCTTATCTTCTGTTACAGGAATTTGTCGCCAAATCTTAGAAATAAAATTTATTGATCAAGCCACCATTTAGCGGCAAACACTTCTACAATCTAGTTTTGAATTATAAAGCTAGATTTTCTAGCATATCTGAGTCACTTTACTGGATGGATTCCCATAATTGTAATGTAATGCTTCATTTCATAGTCGCCCCCAAATCTTCTATCGGGTTCAGTCACAGTAGCAATTGAGCAGAAATTGATCAATTTTCTTGGATGAAATTTCTTCAATCGCCATCCAACAAAGAACTTAAGAGAAATGAGGTAAAAAAAATCAAGAGTGATTTAAATCACCCGTTCCCTTCAAAACTTTGACAATGCATCTCATCACACCCATGTTCATCCGTGACTCCATGTGTGGCATTAAGATAAAAGAATTGCCAATGGATGATGTTTCCGAACTGCTAGAGGATTTATCAAGTATTGAGATCACTCGAGTAAAGAGTGATTCTATTTATGCGATTCTACTTTATTTGAAATTGATCTTCGACATTTTTCTTCTAAAATCATGTATGCCATCAAATGGATTGCATCCATGCCTGTCATTATCATTTGGTTAAATTTGATTCCCATCGAGGAATCCCGAATCAAATTTGCTGGCAATTCTATACACATTGCCGAACCTATTAATATTGCACAAGATCTGTGTATTTTTTATGGCAGCTCGTGGCCATGGAACTGGTAAAGTGCATTTTAATGGCAGTAAAATGAATATGAATGATAGCATCAGGCCCATCAAGAAGCATTTGAATCCATGATAATTCAATTTTCTTCCAAGTTTCAACTAAATATTTCTCTAAATTCCCCATTAAATTTGACCTATAATTTCCTGCTTTCAATCTACGCTTCAATTCTCTCCAAACTAGCTCAATGACATTCAAGTGAGGTGACTTGGCAGGCCAATCCAAATAACCAACACCACTGGAATCCATCTTTTCGAGTCACATTTGGGAGTTGTGAATTGAGGCATTATTTTGAACAAACCAAACATCCCCAATATCATCCTCAAATACTTTTACAAATGGCACAATATATCCAATAATCATATTCAAATAATATTGACCATCCATAGCACCCTCACAGATCACTGAACTACTTTTATGGTAGTATCCCACAGTTGCCAAAATCATGGTTCCTCTCTTGTCTCTTTTGTCAGCTTACTGGTAATACTTGAGGTTTTGCATAATTCTTTTATCTGACCAAAAATGTTAAACCTGCTGTCAAAAAGTCGCAGTCGAACCATTCACTCATCAGACCATAAAATGTGTCTAATTTGGCCGTCTGTCCATCTCAAAAGATCCCTAACAAAGCTCAAACGTGACCTTTTATGTTGATAAGTTAGTGTTATTTTCTTTAATTTGGGTCGCAACTTCAATTCCGCCTCTAATAAACGATTTCTCAAAGTTGGTGTGGATTTTGATAAATTCGATGTGGATTTTAGATCTTTTAAATTGACATATCCTCCCTTCTTGGCAATTTTAATTATATATCGATCATAATCGTAACTCGCTTACGTCCTGTAGTTTTCTTTGTTTTGCATGTTTGCCGATTTTTGGTTGTGTAGAAAATAGACTTAGCAACGCTCTCTGACACAAATCTGCCACTTTCTAATACAATAGGAAATGATTTACTACAATACGTAGCGCATATATAGCCTCTTTCACCTTTAGTGTACGATTTACCTTTACCCATTTTCTCCAGTTGTTAAGAAAAATAATTCTACTTGTAATACATTTATATTTGGCGATATAAAAATAAACAACAGATTAACGAAAAATGAGATTACAATATTTGATTTGATGGCCATGAATGGTCTATTTGAATATGATCTGGGTGATCAGTTCTCATTTATGAAGAATGGTGCATTGAATATCCTGATCTGGCTTTCTACAGCTCATACACGAGCTACAGAGTCATCTCTGGTAAATTGATTGATCGATTTGACATTAGCGATCACAAGGCTATCCTGATGGAATTAGAATTGGACAATGACAATATTCTAGTCTACCCAAAGAGACCTAAATGGAATGTCCTTAGATTTCATGGAAACTGTCACAAAAGAGATTATCATGCCAATTCTTAAAAGTCGTCAATTTATCAGCTCTCAGAGAAGGAATTAGCCGCCAACAACTCAGCTAATTGCACCTAGAACATCATTTTGATTAGTGGACAACCAAATAAATCTGGTGGTAATGACTCTGTTGCCAATGAATTGCTAAAGCACTCTAGTTTGGAGCATTTGGAGTACCTCATGAAATTCTTCAATTTAATTGGTCGCTCAGGAATCACGCCGGATATGTTCAGATGTAGCCTAATTGTTCCCATACAAAAGGGAAAGTCCAATGAGTATCAGCACCTGGTCGAATACCGTCCGATTGCTCTTTGCAGCGTATTCATGAAGATGTTTGAAAAATTACTCAAATCTCAAATCATGCCATTCTTGGAAACATCACCAAATCAATTCGGCTGTAAGCGTGCCACAACTCTCACAGATGCAGCTTGGTACTTGGAAAATCGATTAAGTGAAATGAAATATAATTCAAATGATTTCATTATGATAAAACGGACTTGGCATCGGCCTTTGATAAACTGAGTCACCAAACCATGATATCGATATTAAAGGATCTAAGAGTACCGGATAATATATATTCACTGATTGTTAATATATACATACGTCAAAGTATCAAATTGAGTGTTGGAGACAAATGCACAAATTTTAGATCAATTCACCAAGGTGTCTTGGAGGGGACTATCCTATCCCCGAATGTGTTTACTAAGATGGTTGATGTCGTGATGCGGGTACTCTCTATTATGAATATTTAGTATGCGGATGATTTATTGTTTTGCATAAGAAGATCTGATTATGATGATATTCTGGCAGATCTGTCCTCCGAACTAGCTAAAATTGAACTGTATTTAAATATAAGCAAGACATATGAGCTGAATGAGATTTAAGACACTTGGTTGGGCATGCAGTTGAATTTCAATGGATGTAACACAGAAATGCAATCAAAGCAAATTTAAAGAAAGCTCGTACTAAGATTCGCAACGCCAAGAATCATGGTGTATTCAATGGTGCATTTAAATCCGAACATTTACTGAGATATGTGGATAGTTGTATTCTTCCTCTATTGGAAATGGAATTGGCCATCCATGATCCCATTTCCATATTGGCTAATGATGTCAATGTTTTTCTTAATACAGTTGTGCGTGATTTATTGGGTATTCCTACGTATGCTCCAGTAGCTGATATTTGTTTGTTGGGCCGCTATTCATTTTTTACGAGAGATGGTTTGGATTAAATTGCAAATTTATAAACAAGATGGAATATCTAGCTGGAATCAAAAATCAGTATGAGTATGCTCCGAAATGCAAAATGAAGTTTCAAATGAAGTTTCATGTCCATAAGAAACTGAAGAATTACTACAAAAACAATCCCACAATTCTGCAAGTCTTTAAACGCTAGTATCCCAATACTGAAAAGGAATGTGATAAATATGGGTCTTCCGATTCATTCGTCAATCAAATCTTAAAGTGTCGCAGTGATCGAGTGAATGTATTTGTTGAAAATCATTGCAACGAAATTGGGGGTGAAACACAATTTGAAATTCCCTCAAAATGGACATGCCTGTACGACCAGGGTGTGAATAATATGAAAATAAATTCGAATTATCACTCTCTTGTAAATTTTCCTCAAATTTCGACGTTTCATTTTGCCTTACACCAAATCCATTTCGATCTAAAACTGATTGTACGCCACTCATGATACGCTCATCTAATCCAGTATAAGTAACTGTATTTAATGTGACTGATCGATTGTCAAATTCTTGAACAACATTGTTTACAATTTTAGTGGAATTTTCTTCAATAGCTGGCACTATTTTTTCCATAGATTGTTGAACGTGTACTAATTGAAATAAAATATTGGCATATGGTGGAATACCACTTGCAGTTAAAGTATCAGATTTAAAATTGGAAACAGATACAAATTGAGACAGTTGCTGGATTCTATTTGAATCTCTAAATAATGGGGTGTGACGAAGTAAATGTGTTGGACTCATCTGAGCATTTAAGTAGTTATAGTGATGAACAAGTGATGCAAGAAAAAATTTTGCAATTTGAAATTGGGTTGGTGGCAAGTTTGGAAATGCGATTTCAATACTTTCTCTTAATAAATTAGCTGGTGTATTTGCACTAAATTCAGGCGGCAGCTAAGCAAATTGATGTGAATTGTATGGCAAACCACTTAAATATCTACCAACATATCGATCCCCTGCTTCATGATAATCTGTATATGCATCTTGACTTCCACCAAGTGTCCAACCTCCTCTCAATAAAATCGCAGCTGATGATGGACCAATGGTTGTACCACTACTACAATAAGTCTTTCCCCCTTTTCTAAATGAATGGGTTCCAATGTTCAAATTTACAAATTCATGATGATCACCTTTTAATTCCTCAATTTCCTTAAGAAGAATATTGGAAAATCGATTATATTGTGATCTACCATCAACTATTGTGAAACAAGAAAAATAAATTGCTAGTGACAAAATTGGACATAAGGGTGGATTTAAAGCATTACAATAAATATGTCTGGGATACCTAATTTGTTCACCAGTTTGATCCGTCTTGGAGTGCGCGAAGTATATTGATAAGCAATCATCTTGCCATTGCAAATGATTGAAACAGAGATGCACAGTATTGCTGCTTCTACACATCAAATTCCAACAAATTGATGCAAACGAGTGGGCAAAAATTGCATCACGGCTTCCTCTCAAAAACCATTTTTTTAATAAAATTCTATATGCAACATAATCAATCGCATCCTTTCCGCTAATTAGCCTGACACTTGAATTTACTGTGTGTTGAATATTCACTCTCTTTAAACCATCGAATAAACTATTTAGTTGGATTTTAAATTCATCTGTTAGGCGAAACTGATAAATATCAAACAAAAATTCAAATGCTGATTTGTGAGCATCATAGGAGATTGTGCTTAAATACTCAGTTGAATTGTGTTTCCGCAGTTTAGACAACCAATAAACAAAAGCAGTTGGTGCAATTTCTTCCAAATCAAGTGGCAGCCCATTTCGCAAATTAGAAATCCACTCTTTAACTTTATTTTTATATCGACGGTTGCTGTTACTATAATCAAAATATGCCTGTTCTCTTTCTGCATCATTTTCATATTCTACATCGTCAAATTGGTGTAATTCACTATCCAAAATGTCCAATAGATCTGGATTGATTAAATTCGGTGATCTAAAGCAAACACGACAAGAAGATTTATTCTTCGGTGGTTAAATGTCAACACAAAGCCCACCAATTTAATCCGGCCGATTAAGAGATGGAAGTGATGTTTTTTAGTAATTTGAGTAAATCAAATATTTGGGTTTCGGTACCATTTCTAAATATACTATAAATATAATTTTCATCCAATTGTTTATAATTGTTGGTGCATTCACCTTCAAAGTGAAATAGTGAGTCACATGGTTGCGAACACATTTTGCGATATCCAAGTTTACTGGGAAAGTGTCCCATAAGTATTTTCACACCTAGTTTACGCACGTGATGTGTATAATTGTAAAAATACTTTTTCCTTAGTAATAATTGCAACAATGCAGATGAAATTGGCAAATTTGATGCTCTTTTGGCTTCATTGGTGTCCCACATTTCCTTCAGTCTTCCTTTCTATTCTCGTGTGCAAGCGGCTCATATTTGTTCATGTTATCTGCAAGGGAAGTGTTATGTTTTAATAAATTTATATAAGAATCTGGTGTATCTAAATCCACATTTTGAAGTTGTTTAATGGTATTTAATATCTGATTTTCAGACGAAATACGTGCTTTAGAGTATAGTTCATAAGCATTATGAAATTTGCGC
Organism: Sanchytrium tribonematis; assembly: GCA_018985235.1. Taxonomy (NCBI): domain Eukaryota; kingdom Fungi; phylum Sanchytriomycota; class Sanchytriomycetes; order Sanchytriales; family Sanchytriaceae; genus Sanchytrium; species Sanchytrium tribonematis. The sequence goes on from JADGIG010000116.1 coordinate 12,811, forward strand.
AATAGTACATGGATTTTTCTTGTATTTGAAAAAATTTGCATTTTTGCGTATTGATTCGAGTTTCTCTAAGTGGTATCTGTCCCAAAGTGTAATTACGTAGCTGATAATGGATTCAATGACTCCTTTAGTAAAGAGAATTATTGCGTGGAACATGTGCTAAATAGTAGCCTGCACAAAACAAACTTGATAAAGATCCTCAATAATATCCAGAGAAAGTGTATGCCAGCGACTTGATCTGCAGTCTTCATGAGTGAAAACGCAATAAATAATTAACAAAAAAGTCAATTAGTAAGTTACCATGTTGTTTCATCCAATTACGGGTGTAACGAGCATTATGACAAAACAAGACTAAAAAGAATTTGGCAGTAGGTAAACTGATATAATTTGCGTCTAACAGTAGTTATAGGTTCTAATCCGAAAAAACTGAAGCATTTGCTAAATTTTGTTCCATATTTAAGGCCTTGTTTTCTCCTAAGGTGCACCATAAAGTAACCTTAAGAGGCAAACTTCGGGTACCGAAAATATAGTGCACTTTAAAAAATCTGGATCTTCAGAAAGAATATGTAGCAGAAATAATACGTAGCATTTGGGTTGCAAAACATACACGCTGGTCTCTATGTTGCTGTGCAATTACAATGCCATATTTGCGTTGATGTTTATTAAAGTTTTTTCCCTCCATATATCGTTTTAAAGTCTGGTAACAAAATGGAAATCCGTGTTTTTGCAATTTGCTACAGCGATCACGAAGAGAGTCTTTTGGATGCATTTCCACAGGTTGCTTAATATAAGGCCCCATTTTTTAAGACCTGAGCCAAAATACAAGAACTATGCCGCTGCAAATAACGAAAATTAAATTTTTGAAAAGAATTTGTTGGTATTGCCTGATTTGCAAATTTCCAATTCATTTGTTATTTTAAAATGAGTTTGAATTTTCATGGTTTAAAGCAGTCGCCATGACTGCATTTAATTGTGTTTTTAAAATAGAAGAAAATAGTTTACAATATGGTGATATTCGTTATTTTGTTGATAATGGTCGTGAGAAACTAACTGTCAATTATTGATAAAAAATGTTTAAATTATTGTGAAAGTGAATTTATAATTGGAAGATTTGCGTCAGAAAAAGTATCAGATCCAACTCCTTTTATTTTAAAATTTGGGGGATCTACATGTTTAACTAATGTGTCGCAGACTAAACTGTTCAACATGCGAATATAGTTTGAAGTATGGTAATGCTGAAATGGTAATTGACTTAGTGGATGTTTTTGCAAAAAATTTTACACCAGATTCGTTGTCACTATAAATACAATAGTTTGAATGACGTTTTCCATTATTAACTAGATTATTTATGTAATGTATCCTCTGTCTCACCCTTCTGACACAGACAATGACGCTTTCTGACTTGCAAAAATCAATGATAAAATCAATGGATGCAAATACTTTGGACTAACTCGTGATCAAGTACGTAGCTTTTTAAAAAGATAAAGAAAAGTGGAAATGTTCTGTAGTGGCAGACATTCTCAAGGTAAACAGTAAAAGGTATTTATTAATTCTCTTTCTCATTTTTATCTTTGCACGGATCACTTTGGCAAATTTGATGATTCCAATCATCAATCCAAGTGATCCACACATCTTTATCTTGCCACTTATTTTCTAAATCGTCATTCTGAGTCATTTCATTTGATAAATTGCAGTGATTCACTTCCTTCATTTCCAAATCAGAACACTCCCCCTGAATCTCTTCAATTTTAACCAATGAATCAGCGTGTGCGACTCTACTTCTTTCCTCATCATCTTCCTGAATTCTAAATTGTTTGTCACGCACCATTTCAATAATTGTTGCCATTGTGGCAATTTCTGTCAATTTTAATTTGGTATTTGGATTGTAATACCACACTCGATCACCCACTCCCAATTCCACTTTTCTCAATGACTTGTTCAATTTATCTTGTTGCACTGCTTTACTCACATTTAAATGTTTAATAGTGGATTGTCTGACATTTTGGTCAATCGGCATTCCACAGTACTTAGAATCCAATACAGTACTAATCATGGTCATTAATTCAATAGGAGTGTATCCTGTGTTGTATTTAGGGTTGTTATTAATCCACATGTTGGCCATTTGCACCTGGCACTCAAAACTCATTTCTGAATGTTGCAATCTTACTAATCTAATATTCTTCTTCGCAATGGCAATCGCACTCTCTGCATATCCATTTTCATGACTAATCTTTGATGTAGTGATTTCCCTCAGAATCCCACGAGTACTGCAGAAAGATGTCATAGCCCCTTTAAACTCGGATCCCCCGTCGTGAATCAATGTACGCATTTCTCCAAAGCATGACACATATTTTAATAGCCCTTGAAGTACATTCTCCGGTGTCTTGGCCATAATTGGATGTAATATGGTCATTCCAGTGATAAATTCACGAATCACAACAATGTATTTAAAATCAATTTCTGCCTCGTGTACCTCCATTAGATTAATTCCACATTACTGATTGATAAATCTAGGCTTTCTAAATGTATATTTAGACTGTACTGGCCTAGATTTCATCTTGCAAATCTCACAATTTTTCACCATATTTTCAATGTCATTCATTTTAGTATTCCAATGGTATTTCCTCAACAATATCTTCATTCCCTGAATACCTGGATGCGTGTAATGTGCTTTCTGGATTAGAGTCTTCCTGTGATCTGGATTACTGACTTCTCCAGTTGGCATAATCAAATTTAGACACTTTTTGCACTGAAACACCTCAAATTCCCAGTCCACACATGATTTGTGACTGCACAACCCACATCTCGCACACTCCAACGGCAATACAGTAGCAGGGTTCTGACAATGGCAATCCATCTTGATTGGATCAGATTTTGATGTTTCTAGGATTTCAGGTCTCTCTTTGTTCTCCACTGGCTGGTCTCCCTCTTTCATTTCTAATCGTGCTCTTTTCTTGGAACGGCTCTCTACAGCATTACAATTTAAGTCATAGTCATCGACTCCATCCACATCTTCTGCATGATCAATTCTGGAAAGCATATCTGCCAATTGATTGGATGCACCAGCAATGTGGAATGCTTCATATTCATACTTTTGGATGGATTCAATCCATCTAAATATCTTGGGACTCTTCTTTTTTCCCATTCCTTGCAATAAATAGACAGCTGCTTGATTATCTGATTTGATGATTAATTGTTGGATCCTAAATACTTGCCAAATTGATCCAATCCTAACTTGATGGCAAACAATTCACGCTCAAATGAATCCCATGAGTCCATGGAACTGTTCAATTTTCTAGAAAACAACCCAATGACGTTTCCACTTTGAAACAATGCTCCACCCACGCACGCACTCGACGAATCAACAAATAGTTCGCACTGCACTCCATCCACAATGGTAGATATTTGTCGACGTGACGCTATTTCAATACATTGTCTCATTGCCAATTCTGCCTGGTCATTCCATTTGAATCTTGAACATTTCAACACGTCTCTAATTGGTTTTACAATGTCTTCAAAGTGGGAAATATACCCGCGTAACCAAGTAAGCATACCCAACAGCTTGTGAGTCTTTTTCTTGGAATCTGGACTTTTCAATGTGCTCAATTGAACCAAATATGATGATTTGGCACCAAATCCATCTCTAGATATCTCAAAACCACAGAAATCAATGACAGGCTGGCAGATTTGACTCTTTGACAATTTCAATACAATATTATACTCATTACATATCATAATCAGGTCCCGTATATCCTGAATATGCTGTATCAAATCATTGCTGTAAAGTAACAAATCGTCGATGTATTGCAGCAGATTATCAATTGGGGATAACACGGTAGATATCGAGTGCTGGAAGATCCAGCCTGCCACACGCAGGCCTTGACCAAGTCTCTGTTGTAGAAACTGGCCAACTGTGGTCACAAAACTTGTAATTTTTGCTATGTCATTTGAAACAAGCAGCTGATGGTACCCATCCTCCAAGTCGAAACTTGAATAGAACAGGTAACCAACAGCACGTCGAATCAAATCATCTATGCGGGGAATTGGCAGACCACTTGGTTTAGTGGCTAAATTTATGCGTCGATAATCCACAACAAGTCTATACTTGTCTCCTTTCTTAAGTATAAATGCCGGACTGCTGAATCCACTCTCTCCTTTTACAATAAATCCTCTTGTCTGGTATTTCTCTAGTATTTCATCCCGTGCCTTTGGAAATGTCTCATTAAATGGTTTTTGTCGCAGATTCTCTGGGTCAAAGCCATCTTTCAATTCAATATTGATCGGTGGTAGATTGATTGGCTTGCTTTTATCCACGTTATATTCCCTAAATATATTAAAAAAAATTTCCTGGTAAATTGGATCCAAATTGCAAACCAATTTTTTTAATGCTTCCTCGACATCTAACTCAATTGAAACATTATTCACCACCTTTTCTTTAGAATTAAGCATCAGTGAACAGTCAAAATGCTCAAACAACACATCACGACCAACAATGGGTTGACGGGGGTAGCCCCCTTCTAACACAAACATTTTTGATTGAAATGGATCAAATGAATCCAATTCCATTTCCACTTCCACGAATCCCAATATACGCTTCTCTACACCACCGCAACTCACCTTGCCATGATATTCACTCATTTTCAATCCCAAATTGCCACAATGATTTTCGCTTAAAATGCTGCAGTTTGCACCAGTATCAAGCAACGAAGTAGTCAAATGACCATTAATGCGCAATTGGTAATAAATATCACTAATTTTTACTTCATCATTTACCACATTGTTGACTTCTCTTTTAAAATCACTGGCATCCCTCTTGCAATCCTTTTCCAAATGTCCTTTTCCTTTGCATTTATTACAGACAGTAGCCAATCGCACAGTACACGTCTTGGAAATATGTCCTGGCTGCTTGCAGAAATGACAAAACCCAGAAAATCCATTTGCATCTGATTTAGATTCACTCACCTTTTGATTCAATCTTTTTTCCACATCCAATGCTGCTTTGCGAGCAATAGACCAACTCTCAAACTGAATAGAAATCAACACAATTGCAATATCATCTTTCAAACCGGCTTTAAAGTGATCAATCAAATTCACTTCACTAATTTTTGCCACTTTTCCAAATTTTTGAATTTTATCAGCATATTCTTGCACAGTCAAATTCTCTTGATTTAACTGATAGAAATCCACTGCTTTAAAATCCAATATGTAACGAGACCCAAGCACTTTAACAAATTCATCATAACTCACCTTTTCGCCAAGCACGCTCATGGCGTATGCAATATGTTCTTGCTGCAAATTCTTCATTAACTCACGGAAATACATTCCTTCCGCAACATTTAAAGCAACAGCCAATGATGAAAATCCCTTATGCCAATCAACAAATGCCATTTCATTGTGATTAAACTTATATTCCACAATGCATTTACTGGCATGTTCCGAAATAGAATGTTCTGTAGTGGCAGACATTCTCAAGGTAAACAGTAAAAGGTATTTATTAATTCTCTTTCTCATTTTTATCTTTG
>JADGIG010000117.1:0-18285 GCA_018985235.1 Sanchytrium tribonematis
ACAATGCCGTATGCTGCAAAGCTTTTATTCCAAGAGCTGCAAGCCATGAACATAGTCCCTCGGCTACGATTACAAACCAATAAATAAACTTTTTTAAACAAAGGAGGATTTGCTGTTTTCACGAACTTGATGGAACGACAACTATACAGAAATTCACCGGATATAGAACCAGCATTTACTGAGGGCATTTATCTTGAAAAAGCTGAATTAAATGATGCTTTGAAAATTGATGACATAGGACTGACATCAGCTCCTTTAAAATCAATTGCATATCAAATGCATACTCATTGTAAAGATTACTGCCAGGATTTTATGAAATGCAGGAAGGAGGATGGCCTTGAAAACTGTCTAAAAGAAGGTCGTAAAGTTACAAGGTGTGGAAAAGAATTTATAAAAGAAATGCAACAAACTTGTGACCAAGTTTTTAAAGAGCACTGGAACTGCTTGACTATGAATAATCACAGATTTGAAAAGTGTAGACCGGCTGAAAGTGCTTTAAATAGTTGCATTTTAAAATCAATGAAAATTGACAAAATAATTCCGGATGCGCCTTACCAAATTCACACCAAAAGCAATCCCGTTTATAAATAAAAATTCTGGATTCTATTCTTGACTTTCGAAATTCTACTTTTATTGCGATATGACACAAGGACTGCTTCCTTTTGTATTCGAAAATTTGCCTCATGAGAAAGCCATAAAAGCAACATATAATCTAGGCAGAAAGATCACTGATACTCTGGAAGAAAACGCTTTTGATCATTACGAATGGAGCGATACAGAAATTAAAGACGCTCAAACTATTATTGACAACAAACTGAAAGAGAACAATTTATTGGTAAATGATTCTGCTTTGAGTGCAGAATGGTGTACGTTTTATGAAAAAAATAATAGAGCATTTTTTAAGGACAGGAATTGGGTTTTATTAGAATTTCCTCAGCTTATTCCTACCAAAAATGAATTTAGAATACTCGATGTAGGTTGCGGTGTAGGAAATACTTCCATTCCCATTGTCGAAAAAGTTGGCAAAGAATTTACTTATCACATTTATGCTTGTGATTATTCTAACGTAGCCATTCAACATTTTCCAGTGAAAGACCAGATCACGCCGTTTGTTCATGATGCTTTGAATCCATTTCCACATTCTGAAATGAATGCAGCTACATTATTTTTTGTCATGTCAGCAATTAGACCAGAAAATTGGATTAACGTCTTCAGGAATGTATATGATGCTCTTTTACCTGGTGGTTACTTATTATTTCGCGACTATGGATATTATGATTTGACCCAATTGAGATTTAAGCCGAAGCAATGCATCTCAGATTCATTGTACCAAAGAAGTGATGGAACTCTGACTTATTTTGCTAAAATAGATTGGGTTGCAAAGCTAGCAAGAGAGGTTGGGTTCTCTGTCAAGCAATGTATACTAGATAGGAGAGTGATTGTAAATAGAAAAACTAAAATTAAGATGAAAAGAGTGTGGATTCATGCTTGTTTTCAAAAATAAAATTTATTCTGACTCAGAAGAATAAAGGCATTTAATCTTGGGATATTTTAGTAAATCAATCGTAAATGAATCAGCTTGGCCAGGCATAGATATATCTGGAAAGTGGACTTCTTCAGATTTCCAGTCTTTAGAGACAGGAATATTGTTTTTTTTGCAATCTTCAGAATCGGTACCTGCTTTCATATCTCTTAATCTTATTTCAATATCAATGGAAGAATCGAATCTTTCCTTTACAGGACTTGCAAAGTATTCACCTTCATCGAAAATTTCAGATTCTATTCTTTCGACTAGCGTTTTTGTTTCAACAGTCTTAAAATTTGTTGAAGAAGCACTGCTTTTCAAATCACATGTATCTACTGTATTTTTAAAAGTTTGTTTTTCGTTTATAACTGCGCTTGAACTGATCGGGGCCATAGAGAGAAAAGAAATCTCGGGTCCAATTACTTTCTTTTTCGATTTTTTTCTTTTAATGGTATTATTTTTGTTAAAAGTGGAGACATTGAATGCCTTCCTTTTCCTCGCTAGCTTCTTATAGCGACTCAACGCCTTCATTCCAAGGGTGATTTGTAAATCATTGTCATTGGTTATCACATAAATGCTCTCAAAATCTCTAGGGATGGGAGTTATATCTAATCTGCAAAACGGGTCTTTCATTCGTAAATCATTAAATTTTTCGCAAGCATTTTTAAATTGATCATGGACCTTTTCACACGGCAGCAACCTGTGCAATACAATATCTCTGCAATGACTTCCGCTTTCACCCAGTTTTTCGAAGCATCTGATACAATAGTCATACCCATTTTCCTTGACAAGAATATTTTGATGCATCGTATTAAGCCGCGATTTATGTTGGCAATCACAATGAAAACTGAAAAGATAAATATCCCCACAGCAATTATCACATATCAAGTCCAGACCAACATTAATATTGCTGTTTTTTTTATACAAATCTTCGAATTTTATCCCATCTTCAATCTTGATGTACAATTTAGAAAGTTCTGAATCCATTGCTTTTAAAGCGTCTCTGATTCTTATAAATTGTAAATCATTAATCTCTAATTTATCTTCAAGAAATGCAATTATGAAATACATTAGACACGCACAATGTCTATATACCTGGGGCCTCTTTTGCTGTGCATAAATATCCAGCAAAAATGTTATAAAGTAGTCGCAACTACTTGGGGTGACGATATTCCATGCAATTTTTGCACTTAAACCATAATTTCTGACTTGATGCATGGTCCCATTCGGTATGAAAACAAAAATGCCCTGGGTTTGTTTGAATTTAAATGCGGACGATTCAAGGTGTTTTTGGTATTTTATCACTTCATCCTTTTTGTTTGTTATTATTATATTTTCGAATTGTTCTAGTGTGATATTTATATGATTTTGGTCAAGTTTTGATATTTTACTATCCACACATGAAATGTCACATGGATCTATCATTTTGTTTTCATGTGTAAAATTTTTAAGAGTCTTGGAAACCAAACCGAAATGTTTTTTTGCAATAAATATCCATTCTGAATAAGAATCCTTGTCCCCAAAGACCATACAGTTATGGCCAGGACTCCCTCCTTGATCTATATGAAAAGGAGTTCCACTATCCGAAGCACCTATATAAGTCATACACGAAAGTGCTCTCAAGTTTTCCGGCAAATAATGTTGTAAATCATAAGGCCCATCATATTCACAAGTCACTGGCAAATGAGCCTTAAGTCTGTCGTACAAATTTTTAGGAGTGATGAGATCTTTGGCGTATTGGTATTTTCTGCTTCTAAGTTTTGAAATTCCTTTATCGAATGATGTATGGCACACTGATTTGCTTTTCATGTCTGTCACTTGTAGTTCTGGAAATTCAGATTTTATTTCTTGTAATTCAATTTTAAAATTTAGATCAATCGCGCAAAGTATGTCCAATTCTATGCATCTTTTAAGAACCTCTATATTTTTAGTAACAAGCAATTCTTTCATTTAAATTACACGAAACAAAGGAATTATTCTGAAAATTTCTGCATCAATATCCGCGATCTAATTCTGATGATAGATAGGATTTATTTAATACTTTTAGTTTGAAATTTGACCAACTTTACTTGTTTAGTAGGTCTTGAGATGATTTTAATATGTGGCTTTTGGAGTGTTCTTTTTTAAGATTAGTCCCATTTGTTCCACTTTTGGGACTGTAAAAGCCATCATAATAGGCTAAATACAGACTCTGAAGCGTATCACTTGGTTTGTTCTCTTTCCTCCTAGCCGGGTTACTTCTCATGACTGCTTTAGGTGGGACTGGTTTTTGAAGTTTTTCTTCTTTTGGTAGTAATTTCATATGAATATCTAATAGTTTTGCGACATGCTGAAGCATGCTCTGGAAATCTTGCTTGTCTGTTCTAAATAAGTGATGATTACTCTGTCATATAATCCTGAAGTTCCGCTATATTTTTTTGAACATGTGATTGAATTTCCCTTAATTTGTAAACTATTTTTTTCCGATGATCAATGTCCAAGTCGTTTCCATCCGCCAAGTCGGGGTCTTTTAAATCCCTATACACGGAATCCATTAGCACATTTAATCTTTGTCGTTTTAGCTCTCTCAATTTTTCCAAGTAGGCTGCATTGCCAGAATCGCTTGTTTCATTTTGATTATCGGCCTGGGAAACTGCTTTAACAGCTTTTTTTAGCCATTTGCTGACATCAGTTTGTGATTTAGGGTTATCTTGCTGCATTCTTACTTGTCGATTGAATTTGACTAAATGAACTTTCATCATTATTTTGTCTGATTCCTGCAGCAAGGATGGTGGATTTCTAATCGTTTGCAATAATTCTTTTTTCAAAGTAATGGGTATGGTTTTATTGCGCCTCAATACGGAATCATCAAGGTCTAAAAATTGAGGTAACGGGCAGCTATAAGTCTCTTTTAACAAGAGGCTTTCATCTTCAATAAACTCTGATTTCGCATACTGATTAATTATTTTGGATTTTCCCACTTTAAGGCTAATAATCTCATCAAAAAATAAAATTTCGTAATCAGTTTCGTCTTTTGAAGTTAAAGTACGATCAATGATAAATTGTGCGAAATGTTGGGTATCCATGAGTTTTGATAAAAAAGGTTGATAATTTTTCGAGCATGATAATAGAAATGATTGCTTATCAAAAAATTGATCTACATCAACGTAACTTTCATCGGCATCTTTTTTGACATAAGCCTTGTATCCCTTTAGTAAGCCTGCAAAGAAGTTTAAAAAAGTCTTTTCAACTTGTGGTTCATCAAATGATGAAGGAATATAACTTTGAACGTCCTTTGAAACTTCTTTTGGCATTCCATGAATTGATTCAATACGTGTTGAAGCAATAGATTTTGAATCATCCTTAAGACTAAGCTTACTGCCCAGCTCTCTTTCTGGAAGTGAAATCTCCGAAACTTTCTTCATTTTTGCCCAGGCTGTTTTTAGAGATGATTTGACTTCTGATGATGATTTTGATGCAAAACCGGGCGAAAATGTTGAAGAGCGTATAAATGTTGAGTGTCGGTTGACTGTATTACTAAAACCTCCTCCAGTGTTCTCTTCATTTATTCCATTCAAAGAGGTGAAACTAATAGAATTCCTGACGGCATTGTCTTTTGAATTTGGTGATACTGTGTCAATTGTCGAAACACTATCTTCCCTGGTATATAATAATTTTTCTCCAATTAACGATTTTCCAGAAAATATCATGACATTGCCTTGAGGATAAGTGTCTGTGGTGTACGATGGTGGCTTCGATTTCTCACCTAGCCGAATTGCTGTAGGAACGTTTTTGTATAACGTCCCTACAAGTTTTCGCTTCCTACCCTCAGATAGACCTAGAAGTTTCTGAGGATTGCGAACTGTATTGTAATCCAGGTCAACTACAACCACTTCAAGTTCAGCAAAGTTTAAATTTTTTGGAATAGATTTTCTCTCTAATCCAACTATAAATGGCATTGGTGCTTCCAAATATGCAAGTAATCTTTCAGGAAGTATTGGAATTAATGCATGCTGCCACGAAAAAGGATAAATAAATCTTAAAAAACATTCAATTGTGGGACATAATAAATTTAAGGTGTCTGATACGAAGAGAATTTTGGATTCCAATAATATACACTCAATTACTTCTACTATATTTTCTGGACATAATGTACAGAATAAAGGGTAGTAGGAATAATTTTTCATGATGGGGATTTTGTTAAGTGGCGGTCTTGAGACGTAAAAGTTGAAGTCGTTTACAGCCAAGTTAATTTCGGTTTTGCCGGGAGGTGGAATCGGAGTCTCATTAATTAAGCTCACCAAAAATCGTTCCAGAGGAGTATCATTTGGCCAGGACCTTGCCGAGATATCATTATTTAGGTCAGGATGATTTGTCGTATAACGTATTACAACAGAGAGCCAGTCCTTCATTAAACTATAAACTGGAAATTTTGCAAGTAATCCGATGGCCTTTGGGGCAAAACAACGCTCTGGCCTTAAATATAAATTAGAAAAAAATGGATCCAATGTGCTTATAAGTAACTGAAGTCTTTCTTGTGTGTCTCTAATGTCATCTTGTATTTCGCTTGTAGGGGATATATCTCTTGTCTTTTTCAGTCGCTCAAGACTCATTCTGGTCTTCTTTATCTGGTCAAAAATATGGTCCACATACTCGACGTCTGATTGTTGACAATTTCTTGCATTCCAAAGGTCAATAGCTTTCTGAATTTTGGCCTTGACATCTCCTTCAATCAACTCCCAAACTATGATTGTGGTTCCGTACAAGCGGGTTCCATTTTCTAGAGTTACTATAAAAGAGTGATGCGAAGGTTTCGGTTCTTTCCAGGATATTCCTTGTGTTGTAATATCAATCTCAGACCAATTATCCAGCGGGGCACAATGAATTGTTGTGTCATCTGGAAAGCAAAACATAGGCACATGAACGGGATAATCTTCATCTTGCTCTGGATATGTGCAAAGTGTAGTAGGTATAAATTTATAAGAAAGTGGATGTGGATCCTTTGGTCTCTTTTTAATCACTGATTTTACTTCATTCGTCATTTCGTCATTTGGTATTGGTATGTCTAAGCGAGGTGCTGCTACAGGCTCCTCATTCATAACACTCTCTGATTTTTTTATGATTTGACTTCGCCGACGCATTACCAAAGGTTTTTCCTTCTTTTCTTCAGAGGGCGCGTTTGTAAATGATTTTTTAGATTTGTCATAATCTTTTCGATTTGGCTCTTCCTCGAGCTCCTGTTGAACTGCCTCAAAAATATCGGTACCATTATTCACAGCTAGTTCTTTTAAACCACAAACAAAAAAATAGGAAATGAGTCGATTGTCCATGAGCGTGTTTTTGTTTTGAAAAGCCACGGACAATGAATTTAGACATTATTAATGAAAGTAACACAGAATTCTATTCCAGTTTTGTTCATTTATTTTAATAAAGTTAATGCTAGATGATCAATAAGCTCCTTCAATAAGGTCAAAAAATGAAAATTAAGTTCCACTTTTTCAGTACCTGAAAAATAAGTGTAGTTTTGAACGCAATCCACATCAGCGTCATCCACATTTAAGACAGAAATTAAATATTGTGTTGTCATACGAGCTAATGTTTGAAAATGGACAGTTTGGTATTGTGTTTGTAAATTATTATAAAGAGAATAATTTTCCAATCCTTTAGAATCAGCCCATGATACTGCAGTGCAACCAATAAAAATGTTTTTATTCCATCTTCCTTCAATCAATTCGATCTTTGCCAAAAATAATTTTGGTACCAAAGGTAATGAAAAATTTAGAACCAAATTTAAAACTTTGCATGGTTCAATTTCAACCAGTTGCTGATTTGGTGTTAAAAGCTCTGATTTGCAAATAAATGAAAGTTTGCTACTACTCTTATTGTTAAGCATCAGAGGCAAATTCAAGGATGTTCCGCACATTTTCGAACCTAACCATAAATAATGAAAATTGGTGACCAAAATGCCGTCAAAATCTTTTATCAGTTCATATCTAAAAGGCTCGGAAACCTGACGAGAATATTTCACGCTAAGCGCGTCTGCAGGTATGCTTTGCAGTGGATAAAATAAGTTTGTAAGCAAATTGAAATTAATTTCATACTTTTTGCAACTAATTTCGAGATCTATCTCTAGCTCTTTAAAAATCAACGCGCCTTTAATTGTAACAATTATCTTAAATGAAAGCGATCCCAATCTAGAAAGGCTGATCGTGTTGCTGCAAATATAATAATTGTCGGAAATTTTGAAAAAATCATATATCAATTCTTTGTCTTTCATCATTTTAATACTATCTTTTTGTTCTTGATCAAATTGAAATGACTCGAAATACTGGGAACTTAAAATTTCTGAGCCTTGTACTACCTGTGATGATACTATGACTCCGTTTGGTACAATAATTGGAAATTTGATACCCACCATTTTCCCAATATAGGTATCATCCAACTCAAGTTTTTGGGACTTGATATGCTTCACGCAGGAGAATTCATCAATATTTTCATAAGCTGCTTTGCAAACCATAAATATTTCAGAATTCTCAACCGGTATAGACAATTTGTATTCATTGTTGACGTAGACAAATATACAATCTTTTGTGCTATATTTTAAGCAAAAGTTAATGGGTAACTCTAAAGATTGAAAAACTTTCAGACTGGTATTATTTGGTACAATCAAAAAGTTTTCTTCGTTTTTGACTTTAAATCTAACAGATAGATCGATTTCGTTTCTCTTCTTACTTAAAAACTTTAAAAATTGCCCATTCCATTCTACCGAAAAATCGGATCCTTTTCCATCAAGTAGATAGCTCTCGATTTTACTAATTGGCAAATGATTTTCAAGCAAGCATAAATCGGACTTATTATATACAATCGGAATGCTTTTCAAATTTAAACCATGCTTATCGGGATAATACCAGCTAAATTTTCCACAGCTTGAATTAAGGTATTCTTTCTCATTTTCTAACAAATTAGAAATGTCATAAATAGCTAAATTAAAGTAGAAAAGCTTCCCATTGAGTTCATAGTTAATAGGCACCAATTGGTAGATAGGCTCATGAGATAAAATTGCAAAATTAATCTCAAGGCTGGAATGACTTCCAATAGTAGCAGAAGAATGTGAAGCAGTTATTTCAAAATTATAACTTTGGATTTTTGAAGGGATTCTACAAAATACATCTGATTCAGAATCATTTTTGATAAATGTGATAACCCGACTTGCTAAATACCTTGTTTCAAATTTAATTTCTGTGGAATGGTAAGGACGATATTTAAGAGCTTCAAATGGCATTAAATTATTGGACGATATTGCAGAAGCAAAACAGATAAGTCTTTGAAACGAAGTGCCTTGAATCCCAACTATGATAGAAAAATAATAACTTGCAGGAAAAAGCGGACTGAATTTCACATTGATTGTTCGGTATTCTTTCGGATTCAATTCTACAATTTGAGGTAGCTCAATTTCATTTGTAGGAGCATGGAGCACAGCATAGATTGGAAAATCACTGATATTGCGAATTTTAAAAAAGTTATTAATATAGGATTGTTTCTCCATGTCAATGAGAAATACGAGTTCCTCTGTCAAAATTTCAATTTCCGGAACCGCTGTAGCTATTGAAATAACTTTATCCACTATGACTAAATCATTGACCTTCACCATGCATGACACAAAATAATCATAATTGTTGTATATTGGAGTAATAGGAACTTCTAAGAATGCCGAGGATTTATGGTTAATATATAGTGAAGTATGGACATCCAACTGAATTTCTTTGCAAATAAACCTAGCTTGTATTTCAAAATCGAAATCTTTCGAATTTTGGAGTTTGAAAACCATCATATTTTTTGTTTTAGGCTTGTAAATTTGCGGAACAATGACACACTCTAACGATGGAATAACAGAATAGCCCTTGATTCCAAATATCTGACTACAACCTTCGGAGACAATTTCGATGTTCTCACTGAAGGACCCAGCCTCCTGGATGTTGTAACTCAAGTTAAGGTTATTTATACCAGCCTTGAGAATTATCGTTTTTTGTTTGACTACATTACTAATCACATTGCAATCCACATTAGTTGGTTCTGAGTTGAAAACACATAATGTGAAATGATTATCCCGAAAAGCCAATACTCTTCCAAGATCAATTACTGGATTACATATTTCGAATTTTCTAACTTGAGTTACTGCTTTTAGTTGCACTTCCTTCATGCCTCCATTTACAGCTTTTATAACCAACGTTTCTGTTATTGTTTGCTTAGTGTCAGATGAAAATACAAGATTGATTTTATGAGAAAGGCCTGGTGAAAGAAAACAAATTCCGTGATATTTTGCACTAGTTTGAAAAAATTTACCTACAACATAATATATAAATCGAAGACTTGATTTTCCATCATTTCTTATTTTAAGAACCTGCTCATATCTCTCTGATTTATTCCAATCCACAATTTCTAAGGAACTTGCAGAAATTTCCATAAAAATTTATTTTGTTTTGACTTTAAAAATCCCAAAGTTTAAGGGAATGGCACTGATTTTACTAACGAGTATGCTAGTACCATAAGTACTGATATTATTCCAGGCCAAATTTAGTAATTTCAGATATCCATTCGAGATGGTGTAAACTGAAGAGCCTTGAACAATTTGCACCATAGAAGTACTCATGATGGCTTGACTTTTCTTCTTTTTATCAAATGTGCTTATATCAATATCATACAATTTTGTAAGCATTTCAGCGTGCGAGTCATCCATTCTGCAACGATTAAGTGCTAAAATTGATATTTTAGAATGGGTCAAGAACACTATAAGAATTTTTAAATTTTCTTGGCTAATATTCGTACCACAAATTTCCAATTGAATTAAGAGTGAAAAGTTCAAATTTTCAATATATTTTTTTAATTGAACCTCGTCAAAATGAGATTCATAATTTTTTGAGGTCATATTCATTTTCAAAAAAAACAAATTGAAGGACGAAACATTTTTGATGTTATTAAGATTCTCTAGACTGGCGAGTAAAATAATCAAGGTGCCTTCTATGGGAGACTCTATATCAGAAGGTACACTTAAAGGATATAATAAGAAGATTGGCGACTTTGTTACTGCTGATGAAGAGATTGCTCAAGTCGAAACAGACAAGGTGGATGTCCCCATTAATTCTCCATTTGCCGGGAAATTAGTGAAATTTTTTGCAGAAGAAGACACTACCGTTTTGGTAGGTCAAGATCTGTTAGAAATCGACACAGAGGCAAAAAACGACGTGAAAATCGGTTCAGAAGTATCGAAGCAAAAAATAGAAGAAAAGTCAACGAAGAAAGACGAAAGCCCAGATTTAAAGATTAGCTTTTCCACCAATGCTAAAATTTCAGTCGTTAAGGTTCCATCTTTAGCAGATTCAATAAAAGAAGGCACTTTAAAAGAATGGGCAAAAAAGGAAGGCGAATATGTCTCCCAAGATGAATTGCTAGCTTCTGTGGAGACTGATAAGGTCGATGTCCCAATTAACTCTCCAACTAGTGGCACTTTAAAAAAAATATTAGTTCAAGAAAATACAAAAGTAACTGTAGGAGAAAATATTGCAGAAATCGATTCCAATGGGCAGCCAAATGAAAGCGCTTCATTTTCAAAAAAACCCTCAACATCTTCTTTGACAACACCTGCGGAAAAGCCTACAGCTAAAGTTGTTGAGCCAAAACCGGTAATTAAATCAGATCAATCAAAACCATTGAAAGATAGCAACACAAGCGCCCTTAAATTCTCACGATCCGAAGAAAGAGTCAAAATGACTAGAATGAGGCTAAAAATCGCAGAAAGATTGAAGGAATCTCAGAATAGCGCGGCGTCTTTAACCACTTTCAATGAAATTGACATGTCCAAATTATCAGATCTTAGAAAGTCTTATAAAGACGCAGTCTTGAAGAAGTACGATATAAAGCTTGGATTTATGTCTGCTTTCTTGAAAGCATCTGCGTTGTCAATGAAAGATATACCCGAAATTAATGCTGTCATTTCTAAGGATGAAATTGTTTATCGGGATTATGTTGATATTAGTTTCGCGGTCGCAACTCCAAAAGGACTGGTTACACCGGTTATTAGAAATTGCGAGTCGAAATCTTTGGTCGATATCGAAAAAGAGGTCGCCCTTCTTGGAGAAAAAGCAAAAAAGAATCAAATAACGTTGGAAGATTTAGCCGGTGGTACTTTCACTGTTAGCAATGGTGGTGTTTTTGGAAGTTTGTATGGAACACCTATAATTAATCTTCCACAATCTGCAATTTTAGGTATGCACGCTATAAAGGAAAGGCCTGTTGCTATTAATGGAGAGGTTTCTTATTTTAATGTAGGTTGTGATTCGCCCGATGATGTATGTTGCGCTAACTTACGACCATAAATTGATCGATGGTAGAGAAGCTGTTACATTCCTAGTTACCTTGAAAAACTATATAGAGGATCCTAGCAGGATGTTATTAGAAATTTAATAAATTGAAACTACACATATTTATGATTTTTGTCTGCAATCAGCCACACTTTTTTAATTTTTAAATATGGGAAACCAACCCAGTCAACCAAATGACGAAACTAGAAGAATAGAGAGAAAGATAGATCAAATGGGAAGTGATCACACACTGGATAAATCAAAAAGTGAATCAAGAGATAGTAATAACAGCATTTCGATATCCAGCCCCGAAATATCTCCAATAGGACAAAGAAGAATGAGTATGTCGAAAAGAAAGAAGACAGGAATGAAGTCACCTGTTAAGGCTATTGAGGAAGAGCTACCACGTCCGGCTTCTGATGAAATTGATAAGTTGTTAGAGGTGGCCATGGATGATTTAAATTTACCGGCTGACAAAAAAGATGAATTTAGGGCTTTCGATGCAGATCGAAAATGGGAGCTTATTAAAAGAAATAAAACTGACTCCGACGAAACTGCCAGATTGGAGATTCAAGCCAAATTAAAAGGCCTTAATCCAGATTTCCCATTGGTCGAAGCGAAAGATGTGCTTGTTACATTAAGATCAAAACCGATTAGATGGATTCATCTCTTTATAGAAATGGAAGGTTTGTCGGTGATAATGGAATCTTTAAAACGATTCCAAGAATTAGGAGAACCTTCGAAGGAAGAAGTATGTATAAGGTGTGTAAGAGCATTAATGAATACAAACAAAGGATTTTTATCCATATTGGAATATCCTAATTCTTTATCAGCATTTTGCAACGGAATTAGTTCAAAATCGTTGAAGGCAAAAATTCAGGCACTAGATATTTTATCCGCCGTTTGTATGGTTCCGGGGCAGCACAAAAATGTAATTGATTCTTTGGTATTTACAAAATCTGATTTTGAAGGACGATTTCAACGATTGATTCCATGCTTTATAGATATTAATAGTAAAAATAACGGAAATGTTACGACTGCTGAAATCGATTTAATGGTTAGTGGTTTTGCTTTTATTAATTCGGTATTACACTCTGAAAATGTTCCTTCTATGGAGTATCGAATGCACCTTCGGAAAGAGTTATTCGATATAGGATTTGGTCAAATTGTGGAAAAATTAACCGGATTTGAACATCCTGAAATTCAGGCTCAAATTGAGATATTCAGTGATGCAACCGAAGAGGATGAGAAGGAACTGGCGGACAGAATCGACCAACCAAAATTGAAATTAGCACAATCAGAGGAATTATATACCATGATTTTTAACTCTTATAGAAATTCTAAACTGTGGAAACCGTTTACAAATATATTATTTTCATTATTACTAACTCCGGATAATGTTCACCAGAAAGGTCGGATAATTCTTGCAATTGATTTTATTCTGAGACAGGTGGTGATTCAAAAAGACGGGGAAGACCCTGACCCTCTGGTGAGATTATTAAAATTTGATGTTAGAACTCTTTATGATAATATTAAAGATTTAGAACTATCAGTTGAAAATGACTCAAAAAAAACTGGAACAATCGATTCCCAAAAATTAAAGGATACTTTAAAGGTAATAATCAAAGATGCTGATATACTCAATCAAATTTGGAACGCCTTCGAAAAAGAAGGATTTGTTGGGCCTGATGAAAACGATCAAGGAAAATCAGTTTTGAGTTTGAATGAAGATTTTCAAAAATTGGAACCAAAGAATGGTCTGGATAAAATAACTGAAAATAGTGAAGAAAGAGTTAATAACGCAGCACTGCCAAACTCTGAAGTTCAATTGCAAAACTCCAGTAAGTCAAGCGTTCCTCCTCCGCCACCATTTGAAGAAGCTTCAAACGGACCACCTCCTCCACCCATGATGGGAGGACCGCCTCCGCCTCCTCCATTTGGAGACATGTCTTCCGGGCCGCCTCCACCGCCTGGTATGGGTGGTCCACCACCACCTCCAGGAATGGGTGGGCCCCCACCTCCTCCTGGATCGTTCTTTGGTCAAATTTTTGGAGGCCTCCCTCAGAAAAAGACCAATTTGTCAACAAAGCCAATGAAGCCCTTACAATGGACAAAATTGCCCAACCCTAGGATAAAAGGTACGGTATGGAAAGACATTGATGACGAAAAGGTCAGGCCAATACTTAATTGGACAGATTTTGAAGATTTGTTTGAAAATCAGCAAAAAGACAAGAAACAGAAAGAAGACAAAGATGACAAGCCTAAAGAATTGAAATTGATTGATGCAAAGAAATCTCAGAATCTTAACATTTTACTTAAAAATATCAAATTACCCATACAAGACATCAGAAAAGCTATATTTAGTGTTAATACAGCTGTTTTATCTCTCGAAGTTATTAACCAACTCTTAAAGTTTATCCCCACAAAAGAAGAATTGGATTTACTGAGGAAAAATTTGGACAAAAAAGATTTATTTGGAGACGCCGAGAGATTTTTTGCGGAAATAATGGATATCAACATGTATGAAGACAGACTTAAGTCCATTGCGTTTCGAGAAAATTTTGAGGACCACATGAAAGAAGTGGAAAATCTTATCAAAAAATCTAGAATGGCATGTACCGAACTTAAAACCAGCGAGAAGTTCAAAAAAATTCTTCAAGTCACATTGGCTTTGGGAAATCACATGAATAGTGGACAAAAAGCGGGAGCTTATGGTTTTACGATATCTTCACTTTTAAAATTATCAGACACAAAATCCAAGTTGCCATCTCGCCGCTATACTCTCTTGCATTTTCTAGACGATATAATTGAAACAAAGTTCCCGGAGTGTTCTGATTTTGTGGCTGATATTGGAAGCGTGGAGGAAGCTGTTAAAGTTAAATTTAACGATATTCGGGGTCAATTAGGCAATATTAAGAGTAACGTGGATGATCTTCGTAAAACTGTAAATGAATTGGCAAAGTCTAGTAGTCATGACAAAAATGATAAATTTTATGGAATATTTGAGGCATTTTTAAAACGAGCAGACTCTAGAGTTGCAGCTGCTGAAAATGAATTAGTCGAAGCGGAAGCAACTTTTGAGCAGACAGCCGACTTCTTTGCAGAGGACCCGAAATCTACCACACCTGAAGAATTTTTTTCCATATTTCAGACATTCATAACATTATATCAGCAGGCGCATCGAGAAAACCAAGAATACATCGCGCGAATAAAAGAATTAGAAAAGCGGGAATTGAGAAAAAGGGTAAATTTTAATAATTTAGCAAATGGAAGAAGAAAAACTCAGAAAACTTCAAGGGCCATCCGCTGCTGGAGGGCTTGGTAAGAAGGAGAAGGGAGAATTTGACGACTTGATTAGTTCCATCAAGTCAGGAAAAGCATTCATGCAAAAAAAACCTGACAAACTTATGAAGAAGAAAAAATCAAACATCTCAATAACAGAGCCAAAGTCTCTTTCCCAAAAGAGTAGCTCTAGTTTTGTTGCGGAATTAAAAGAAGTTCAGAATGGTGAATCACAATCATTAAGACAAAAATCAAGCACTGCGCCCTCCACCGCCGCTGATTTGTTTAAAGATAGGGAAATAAAACGGAATCCTAGCGACCGGTTATCTAAAACGGACGAGATGATGAAGAAAATGAATCAACGCATGTAAAAATAAAATAATACTTTCGAAACCTCCGATGACAAAATTGTCATTAGAAGAATGTGTTGTGGGTAAAATAAAATCTTGCAACACAAGGTGGATGTCGAATATTAGACTTAATGATAGTGATTTATACCAAAAAAAAGTCCGAAAACCTCTAATGGAAGGGAAGCCGACTAGGAAACTTCCAACGTACAACATGAGTCTCGAGAAAGGACATTTAAAATTCGGTCGACACATTTTGTCTCCAATAGCTTGCATTCTCAACGATGTAGATTATACATGGGCAACTGGTTTAGTTTGTAATTTCTTCTTGAGTGTAGACCGAAACATTTACTGCAAGGATTCTGATGTTTGCATGACAATGCCAGAGTTTGAGCACGCTACTAAAGAATGTCAGAAGAAATGTATTAACTTAATCAGAATTCGATACGATTTCATTTATTTTGAAATTGACTGCCATAATAATTGGTTCAGAGGGATTGTTTACCAAGCAATTCGGCAATATTGCGCATTAAATAATTTAGATTTAGCAATCATCTGTTTAGATCCGGATATTCAGAAGGAAGATGAGAAGCTTTTTGTTGAAGAAATTCTCGATTTTGTCACTGATTTCATGCCAGAAGGCCTATTCAAATATTATGTAAGATCTATGGAATTTCACGATTCTTTAATCAAAGATGAATGGCAAAATTCTAGTTTCGACAATTTGGGAGATTGCATTTGTACCATTTGTTATTTTCCTTTTTGCAATCATATCCAGCAAGGGCTTGTGCAGCAACGATCAACTGTAAATTTTCATCAACCTTCAACACCTTGTAGCTCAAAATGCTTTCTTAATGGAGTCTTATCCTCGGATGTTGAATTTCATTATCAGTATACTGATTTAAATGAAACTGAGCTATTAAGCCTTTTATATAAATGCAATTCTCCATGCCTAGTTGCAAGCGTTGCGGGCATCCCGTGCTATGTTATATATACTATAGCTTACAAATCGGGATTCAATTTAATACCCAATAAAGAATTAGCTCAAGTGGATTATGTCGATGTTGAAAATACTGGCAGATTCCACTACACGGTAACTACACTAATGAAAATCTGTATAAAAGGGAGACAAGATCATCCCAATTTGCTTTGCACATCCAACTGTATTGGACCATACATTAAATTGAGTTCTGGTTGTGATTGCACAAATGGCTGTGGAATCAATTGCGCTTGTTTCGAACGAAATAAGGAGTGTAATCCTTCTTCCTGCAATTGTTGCCAAACAAAACATAGTGTACTAGGATCTTGGAATTGCAAAAATATAGGTTTAACCTTGAGTAGAAGGAAAAAAATAGCAGTCCATAAATCAAAGGTTCACAACTACGGATTATTTACGAAAGAGAATATTTTAGCGAATGAGCTGATTGGTGAGTATTGCGGTGAATTAATCAGTGAAAAAGAATGTGAAAGAAGAGAACCTATTTATGATTTGTTGTTTTTAAATTACATGTTTGATTTAACAAAACAGTGGATTATTGATGCTCACTACATTGGCAACGAGCTTCGTTTTGCAAATCATGATGATAGAATACACAATTGCCTTCCAAGAGTCATGCTTTTAAGTTCTGGAGAAATTAAAATTGGCCTTTATGCTAATACAAACATTTCTAAGGGAGAAGAGTTGCTCTTTGATTACGGAAATAATTACAAGAAACATTTAAAAGTTTAACATTTATTCGTCAAGTTCTGGATCTTCAACTAGCTTTATGCACACATTTATATGTGGCAAAACTTTTTCGCCGCATTTATATCGTGTGAGCAAATCATCTAAAAATTGCGCTGGTCCTAATTGTACAATTTGCTGTATAACGCTTTTGTACAGTTGCTGATTTACAGGGTGTTCCCTGGCCTTTCTGAAGGTATCTTTTTCACTAGTCAGAACAACTATTTTCAATTGAAGAATAATCTTTGAAAGTTGAAATAAAATTTGTTGCCTAGGCGGAGTTTTGTTTAATTTTGATGAGTATGCTGAAAAACATTTTGCTACAATATAAGGAGAGTTTGGAGGGTAGACGTATGGTACAGCTTTGTTGCTTCTGACGAACTTAAAAACACGATCTAACATAGTTAAAGCCGACACATACAACTTTTTAATATTTTGCACCACTATTTCCTCGAGCACTCCATGTTTAAAACTGCATTTTTTTAAAACCAAAAATGCGAATTGGCTCATTAATTCGATGGTTTCTGCAGTCATTTCACCTTCTTTCTCAGGAAGCCTTTCGTGGTAATTTTTTGATTCTTTGCTGTACTTCAAGGCAGAGTCTATATCTCCAATATCCCGATAAGATTCGCTTAACCAAAACAGGTTTGATGAAACCAACTGATCAATAGTGGTCTGATTCAATCGAAACCCGGAATTTGAGCGCAGCATAGATATTGCTTCCTCAAATGAGCAAATTGCTTCCCGAGGTTTTTTTAAAAGCAAACTCAGCATGGCGCACTAAATAAGAAAGAATGACCTTTGTGAATTGTTCAGAAGCAATAATCCCAGGCCCAATAAACTTTTTAATCAGTTCTAGTTTTTGATTTTGGAGTGATTCCACCAATATATAGTCTTGATCACACCGGATAACAGTCTCACTTAATATTTCAAGCAATTTAATAGTAGCTGCACTTGAGTATCCTACATGACATTCAACAATTTGTAATGTAGACTCAACTGTTGAATTTAAATTTTTAACTGGCTCATTTTCTATGATATGAACTAAAGAATTAAAGGCTTGAGCGATTG
>JADGIG010000118.1:0-18186 GCA_018985235.1 Sanchytrium tribonematis
GATGATATTTAAGAAATGAATAAGAAGAGAGAGTGACTTTAATAAACATTCGTTATTATAAAATGGAGATGATTCAACCTACTATTTCGGATTTCAGTCGATCTATGAGTAAATACGACCCCGAGAAGGTGAGTTTTAAAGGATGGCTAAGCGCATTTGAGAAGAAACTTGGTCTTTACGACATTGAGCGTGAAAAAGACAAGATTCGTTTATTAATTAATGGCTTGCCTCAAAAATGGGAACTCTATGCCATGCAACATGGGGAGGATCAGGATGGTCGATTAAGCTATGAAAAGATAAAAGAAGTCCTTCGAGAAAAATGTTTGGAGGAGGTGAGTTTAGAAGATTTTTGGGATTTGAAAATGGAAAGAGATGAGAGTGTCGATGAATTTGCAGATCGTTTGAAACGAATGTCAGAGGATCTCCGTATTGATGAGAAAACAGTGATTCGCCAGTTTCGTGTATCTTTGAAATTTGGAATTCGAGAAAGAATGAGTGCGATGACATATTCCTCATTACAAGAAGCCGTGTGGAGTGCCAAAAATGTGGAACGAGATTTAAATGAAAAGGCAAGGTATACAAAAGCATTTAGTGATCCAAGTGGAAAATGCAACAAGTGCAATGGCGAGCATAAAGGCAGATGTGTGAGATGCTTCAAATGTAGCAATTGGGGACACAAGTCTGAGCAATGCACTACTACCAATCCGGACATCAACAATCTCGAAATTGAAAAAATAAATGTTGAAGAGTATGTGCCTGGTTTTATTAATGATGTTGCATTTAAGATTATGATAGACACAGGAGCAAGTATTACCGTGATCAATGAGAAGAATTTTGGCAAGTTAAAGTTGGATTTGGAAAGCACGGATGGGACTGTCTCAGCGGGATATTCAAGTATTGAAATTTTGGGTACTAGCGCATTAAATGTGAGATTGCAGAATAATTTAGAATTCGAGCAGATTTTTCATGTTTTGGAAGGGGAATTTCCAAAAATCCCCATAATTGGTCGTGACTGTCTTTGTGGTAAATTGAATGCGAAATTGGAAGTGCGATTGGAATCAGTGAATCTTCTAGAAACAGATCAAAACAGGGAGTTTTTGGAGTTGTTAGATGGAAAATTGAGTCATTTAAGTGTAGAAGATAAGAATGAGGTAATTGAAATTGTATGTAAATATTCCGTCGATAATACAAAGCCGATAAATTTACCACCTGTGAAATTTGAATTAAAACCTAATGCAGATTTGAGTGCATTGCAACAGAAACCATACAAGGAACAGCACCAGGAAGAAATGCAGCGAATTATTGAAAAGGGGATAAAGAATGGCCATTTTAAACATGGTATTTCAAGTGTGTCGTCTCCCGCATTTCTCGTCAAAAAGCCAAATAACAAAGGGTGGCGACTCGTAATCGATTACAGGCTTCTAAATACTCAACTATTGAAGACGGGACAGCCATTGCCAATAATTATTGATTTACTGAACTCAGTTCATGGCTCAGAGGTGTTTAGCGTTTTCGATCTCGAAGACGGCTTTCACCAATTGGGTGTGGATGAGGCCACTGGTAAACTGCTTAGTTTTGTGACATCTGATGGAATGCAATACGAGTTCAACAGACTGGGCCAAGGTGCATCTCCTAGTCCTGGCATCTTTCAGTATAATTTGTTGACCATTTTGAAACAGTTGAAGAATATGGGATTATACATTGATGATTTATTGCTCCACGATCGAGATATGACAGCCCATAAAGCACAATTGCGGGATTTAATTGGTATATGTAATGAATATAATCTCAGAATTAACTGGAATAAAGCACAATTATGCAAAAGTAGCGTCGTCTATCTTGGATTTGAATTGGATAAACATGGATTTAGACCTAAGGGGGAGTATCTGAATGAATTACATACACTAGCAAGTCCTCGCAACAAAAAGGAAGTGCAGAGACTGATTGGGATGGTGAATTGGATCAAGCAGTTTGTGAAGGGATATGAGATTCTCATTCAACCAATTCGACGACTTCTTAAAGTGGATAAGTTTAAATGGACCACAGATGCAGAAGAGGCATTTCGCAGCATCATTACTCAAGCTGAAAAGACAGATTTGAAGTATTTTAGTAGTGGGGATTTCGATCTTTATTGTGATGCATCGAAAAGTGGGATCGGTGGAAGTTTGTATCAAAATGACAAGCTGGTTGCATTATTTAGCAAGTGCTTAAGTGATACTGAGTCTTCATGGAACTCATTTGAAAAGGAAATGATGGCTGTGCAATATGGACTAAACAAATATGGTCGATTTATTGGAAATCAGTTAGTACGAGTGCACACAGATAATGAAGCAGTAGGTTACTATATTCAAGGATACGGGAATAAGACATCTCCCAAGGTGCGTCGCTGGATAGAAACAATCTTGGACTATAATGTGGAATATGTCAAGATAAGTGGAAAAGACAACACCCAGGCGGATATTCTAAGTCGTATGCCTCATCAATCAACTCCTTCTATTAATGTTGTTGATCTAGATGTTGAAGATGGATGGATTAATAATTTAGAAATGGTGTGTGCAGTGGAAACTCGCTCAAAGAGAAAATTGCAAGAATTACATGATTCTGATGATGTGCCAAATCATGAGCAGTCTAAAAAGCCACGGATTGAATATTCTGCTGCTCTGCCAGTGTCTGTTGTGGAGGAACCTGTTAGGGAGGAATTTAATGATGAATTGAGATGTGTTTGTAACTCTAAATTGGAAGTTGACACATTAATACAATGTGATATTTGTGATCATTATGTCCATAATACCTGCTATGGATTACCAGAGAACATGGAAGGAATGCCATTTGAGTGTGAAATTTGCGACCAACATCAAGCAGAGAATCAAGGAGAACAGCCATCAAACAATCAGGAGTTCAATGATTTACTTAAATACTACCATAGAACACACCCTGGCATCAATGCAATGCAGATTCTAATGAAATCAATTGATTATCCCAACAAGTTCCAGTTAATTGCACAATATGTTAATCGTTGTAAATTATGCAAGGAGAAGAGGATTCCCATTCAGAGCAAAATGACTCTCAGAAAACCCAATGAAATTAATCAGATTGTGGGTGCTGATGTGATGTACACAGATGATGAAGATTATCCATATGTTTTAATAGTGAAAGAATGTGTCACTGGATTCACTCATTTAGAGCCATTGACTAGCAAACAACCAGAGGAGACCTTACGTGGTCTACTTCATTATATTTCCAAAGTAGGGATACCAGAGCAAATTGTCTTGGACGGTGGAACCGAATTTCTTGGAGCATTTAAAGCCTTTTTGGATCAAGAGGGCATCAAATGCAATCCATGCACCAAGTCAATCCATCGTGAAAATGGGCTAGCAGAGAGAGGCATCCAATATGTACAATCCATGTATAGAATTATTAGACAGGAATACCGTGAGTTACCATTTACTACTCAAATGGCGTTGTGTAATCATTGGATCAATTATAATCCCAAGTCGTTTGGATATTCTTCACAGCAAATGATGAATTTATTGTTTAAATCTGATATTAATACTAGTGATCTGAGACAGCAGATTATTGGTCGCATTAATGCAAAGAAGGTCAAGATTGAGAATAAGTTGAATAAGAGATTACGCAGTGTAGAACTGGAAGTGGGAGATTCAGTATTTTACTATAAGAAAGAAGGGTATCGCTAATTGGGACAAATCTCCCATTTGGCAAAAGTGTTGGAAATTACTAGAGATAAACAATATCTTATTGAATTGCAAGAAGATGAGCATGAAGTCTTGGCACACCCATCACAACTAATTAAGATTGAAAATGAAGAATGGGAATTGGGGGAGGATTGTATAATGAATTCAAGTGAGTTAATCCCCATCCATTCATCTTTGAGTGACGTGAATGCGCATCAGACCACTCGTGATGCTCAAGGATACGTGCAACCGTCGTATGGACCCAATCAAGATGGATCAGATGATATTTAAGAAATGAATAAGAAGAGAGAGTGACTTTAATAAACATTCGTTATTATAAAATGGAGATGATTCAACCCAATACATGAAATCAAATGGAATCGATGGTAGTGAATTTAATATTCAAGAACCAGTCAAACCCGCATCTGCAATTGAAAGAGCCAAATCAATTTCTAGTTTATTGAAATCCGGATCTAGTAGCACCAAAAATTCAAATGATGGCCAAGCATCTTCAAAATTGCAAATCTTTTTCAATTCTGACAAACCAACAAAAATACAAACCCTCAATGTAATCAATGAAAGCTGCCAAAGGTAACCCAATTAAAATTAAACACATCAACGATGTGTATGCAACAGTGTTATCCAAAGCCAATAAAGTGGCTGAAAGTGACCCGGAATTCTCAGATGCATTAAGTAAAGCTTTGACTGAAAATGCAAAATTAGACATACGTCAGTTTCTGAAAGGATTAATTCATGGCAACCAAGCCAAAGGCATGAAAGACATGAGTAAGTCAATCCAGGAACTTGAAGCATCAATGCCAAGCAAATTTGATCCTGCAAAATATAAAAGATTAAAACAGAATTACTTGGATGCTACAAAATCAGCCGAAATCCCTAATGCCCGAAATTCATTATCAGAATTCATCAAAAAAAGTAAAGCGTCAACTGTTCCATTAACATCTAGAGTAACGGAAGCACCAGCACGAGCACCGCGAGTATTTTAAACACAATAAATTTAAGAATTACTTTATTGTCTCCAATATTCTGCCAATTTCTTTGCACCTACTTCAGCAACATTCTTTAGTGTATTCAAATCTGCTTGTGCTTGTTCTACAAATTTAGATGCTATTTCTTTAGCAGCATTATCTATTTGAGATTGATCTTGCACTGTTTCAGGTCTTCCAAAATATTGATCACTCGATATGGCTTTAGCACCATTGAATTTAGCAGTTTGAACAGGATCCTAAATAAATAAAAAGTACGGCAGATGGTTCATTATTATGGTATTGGTCAGAAGAGATGGATTTTGAATTTTTGAATCTTTTTTGAGCTTCATCGGATTCTTGATAATTAGATTGTTGTTGCTGTTGTTGTTGGATGGGGGCAGCAGTAGACATCTTTTTAAACCCAATACCTAGTCTTTCACTTACATCATCCATTTCTATTGGTTCTGATTTGACTGGTTTTGTATTTGAAATAATCACTGGATTGACTTGATTGGTGCTAGCAGATGCGATGATGGTGGGTTGTATGACTAACTTAGCTTGTTGCTGTTGTATTTGAATGGTTTTGAGTTGTTTGGCGCGTTCTTCTGCTTCATCTAAATTAATTTCTTTTTTAGCTCCTAATTTGCCTTTTTTACCAATGATGACCACTGGAGTGGCATTATTAACTGGTTCTTGTGTATTCTTGACGGGTGGTTCCCATTGTTGTTCATTTTCCCCTACAGGCATTGATTTCTCTGAAAATGAACTAAAGAAATCTTCACTTTGTTTTCTGGCTACAGGACTGGTTGCATCTAATTCAAATACATCAGGGTACTCTAATTTATCATTATCAACTAACTCATCTAAAGTTTTACGCCATTTTAATGCCAATGGACTGGAATATTTAGATTGTAAATCGTGATTTAATGAATGTAATTGTTCTTTAATTAAATTGGGTTTACTGGCACATTTCATGCGTCTTAATTGATCCCATGACCATGAATCTAATGTCGTTGATCTGACAAATGATAAATGGACACCCAAAGATCGATGTTGACCAGAACATGAAATACATAAATAAACTCCATTGGAAATAGATGCCCAAGTAGGTGATGCATTATTACAATCAAAACAAGTCGTAGATTTGGGTTTTAATTTGTTAAAAATGTGCTGGATATCTTCTTTTGAGGGTGGATTTGAAATATTCATTTTGTTTCAAAAATTAATCGACGTGATTTGAGAATCATTTTGCATCAAATTCTGATATCCAATAGACTTTGGCAAACGTCCTTGGTAGTCTTTGGATTTGTCTTGCGCCAATCACAGACTATAAAATCAAATTAAAAATAGATGACGGATTTCTGTCACAAATGCGTCAAAAAACAACAATCAGATTTAAAAAGATGATGAGAACTAGAGCCAAACACGTCTTACTCAATCATATGAGTAGACTTAGTGAACGCGATGCCAGGGTCATTTTAATGTGTACCCAATTCTTGAGAAAGAAGGATTACATTCAATGTTTGCAAAAAATAGAACAATAGCAAGAGATTAATTACTTAATAAACCAATTTATTCAATACGGTTAATGTTTTTTGGCAGTAAACACCAGTCTAGTCATTTCTTGATCCCCACTTCCCAATATTTCTTCCATTACTTCAATCTGCTTAAATCCAATTGATTCCAATAATCTACTCAATGTTACTCTATTATGTAGAAATCGATTCATTTCTGGTCTATTTAATCCAATTGTAGGTGTTTTAATCCATTCTACACCAATTTCACTCGTTGTTCCCACACAACAACCAAATAATACTCCATTGGTCAATAATGAATTCAATACATTTAATAAAAAGCATTCTACTTGTTCCTTACTCAAACAATGTAAAATCATTTGGCATGAAATCACATTAAATTGCATTAATTGTGATCTAGGGACTGCAAAATCCATAAATTGGGTATTGATATCCAACTCATCTTTAAATAATATAGATTGTCCAATTTGGTAATACGCATCGTGTAAATCAGACACAAATAATTGATTTTTAGGGATACCGTCCATCAATAGTTGTCTGGCATCTGTTCCAAAGCAGCATCCTAGTTCTAATACGGTTAATGAGTGTAAATGATTGATTAATGATGGATAATATGGATGTTGGTTGACTCTGGGAGTGGCAAACATTGCTTTTTCAATGCATCTATAGACATGATGGGATTCTTTGACTTTGTTAATGGTATTTTGAATGCGTTGCAATGCTTCTTCATGGGTGATGTTGCAGTATTTCTCAAGAAATAGCGTGTTTGGAGTTTCCATATGTTGCAAAAATTAATAAAAGACATGTGGCATCATAAAATAGATTGTTAATGATGCTTCAAGTTTACTGGAATCCATCTTGAACCCATCATCCCCGTCATCACTTGTGTCACTCTAGAACAGTCACAAATCTATTTGATCCAATCAAAATCGCAAATTCAAATCATGTGCCATCTCGAATCCATCAAAGGGACAAACAATATTTTATTTGAAATGTTCTTCACACTACTAACTCTAATTTATTCTAAACAGCTTAGTCTGTTCATAGATGGCACATGGGCTAATTTACAATCCAATACATCCATTGGCAAATTATTTCATGCACATCCGGGTATCTACTCCAATTATACCAATTCACAAAATATCACGACATATATTAAAATGCATCAGCACCAAATCGCATTTTATTTGACTGGATTAGGCCATGAAACAGATATTACCATGAAATACGTCCAGGGATTATCCGGATATGGATTAGAAAACTATATTTTAGTATTATATGAATTTCTAGTAGATTATCTACTCCCAAATGACCAATTTTATATATTTGGATTCTCCAGAGGTGCAGAAACAGCCAGAATATTATCCAAATATTTATTTGATTATGGCATTCATCCCAATAACATCAATTTAATCACAACCACTTTATTACATCCTTATTATCCATCAGAAAAGGGATGGATTCCACAAATTAAAGCTATGGGATTATTTGATTCTGTGCGTGCGATTTCTACCGCGCAGGGTGTCTTTAATTTAATTAAATCCCAAATTGCATTGGATAAACGTGATTTACAAGATGTTCAAGATGTCCAAGACACCATCCAAAATGCCCAACAAACTGTTCAACAGACTGTTCAAGAGAATATTCAATCTGTTCAAGACAATGTTTCAAATAATATCAAAGAAGCCAAAGAGAATATTCTGCAAAAAGGACTCCATATTTGGCATAAAATATCCCACATGTTCAAATCTAATACACTCATCAAGTATTCTGATGAATTACAACCCAATGTACTCAAATGTATCCATTTGGTGGCCATTAATGAATATCGATCTTTATTTAATTATTCGTCCATAGACACCAAACATCCCAATTACACTCTAAGATATTTCGTAGGTAGTCATGGTGATTTGGGTGGCTATTACAACAACAATAGATCCTTGATCGCATTAAATTACTTGGTTTCTCAAATTGATTATTTAAAATCATTTGATTTATCCCCATTTTACCCAAATGGACTCCAATTACATTCATATGACTATCCCATATATGATTCATATTCAGAACCCTTGAAAGGATATAAAAATATGGATGCAAAAGCACAATTTTTACTGCCTTTATTTGAAAGGAATTTTGTGAATTATACGCAAAATGTAGATGAGTCTGTTAAAGAATTTGCAATGCATTATAATATTACCTTGTTGGATGTGATGAATCGAAGTGTGATTATGCCATTATTGCGTGTTGCAGATGATTATTTGAGTGGAAATACGAGTGTGGTGAATGTGACACTAGAAATTGAATAAATTGGATTTTATTTGACTGGCCTGCGAGGTTTGTATCCTGCTTTTGATGGTGGAGAGTCGGGAGCAAAATTACCACCGTAGTCAATATTTGTAGGGGGATTATATGAAGGATGAAGTCTGTTTTCCAAATCACTAGAGTGATCTGTGGATTCCGAATCACTAGAGTAATATGAAAATTCCGAATCACTGGGTTTTCCCCATTGTTTTATCTGTTTACGTGTTTTTTTTAATGCCTGCTCCATATCTCCTTGGGGTTTGGAAAATTGATCTTGGCTTCTTTTTTTACCAACATTTGGGACGTGAATATCTAACGTACCCGTTTGAGCATGAGATTCACCAATTTGGTGAGGTCGTGATGGAAATGCACTTGTTGTAATAATTGGATGATCTGTCCCAGATTGTTTCACCACTGCAGTTGATAAATCTATAACTTTTCCTTTTGCGCCAATGGCAATAATGGCATCAATTACATGACTTTTACCACCATTCCATCTGATTGGTGTATATGCCTTGGTTAAATATTTTAGAGGTAATAATTTTGATGTTTCACTGTGGTGGAATAAATGATTTTGTTGCTGTTGTTGAATATTAAAATCACCTGCAATAATAACATCCGTTTGTAAACTACCAGCTACTTGTAAAACACGTTTTAAATTCAATTCATTGTAATGATTTCTTTGGCCATAGGTTGGTTTTTTAAAATGAACACTCATAATAGTTGTAAGTTGGCCATTTAAAATCACAGGACATGCTACGACCCTTCTAAAATTTGGATCTACTGGATTTAATGGAATTAAATAAGGCTCTGTGGCACTTATTTGTTTACTGGTGACAAGTTGTGAAGGTGGATTTGAATTTGGAATGGAGACTTTATCAGTATTGACCAATATGCCATTGACAATATTAGAACCACTATTGCCTTGTACGACATAATGCCAATTAGAACCAGTTTTATATTTTAAATAGTCTGAAATGCCATTCATGACATTTTCAGCTTGTTGTGGTAATATGTTTACTATTTCTTGTACTGCTAGAATATCTGGTATATCTTGTGCATTAATTCCTTTAAATTTGCTTGCGACCTTTATGGGATCATCCAAATTTTGCAGATTCAATGTGCCAATCGTTTGATAATTTGGAGGGTTAGATTGTAAATTTGAAGGAATAGAATCTTGAATCACGTTCAAGTTTCTTGAACTTTGAGCATATAACAACCAAAATAGAATCATGGATCACTTGGGAAAGATGTCTTTTTTAATTTTAAAAGTTCCACTCACAGAGTCTGAAATATCTGAAATGGTAAATTGATTGGACGACACAATTGAAGCGAGAATGTCAATTTAAAAGAAATAGTTTGATTTATTTGATATATCTTGGTTTTTGAAATCTTGTCGATATTCAGAATTCAAAGAATTATATTCGAGAATAAAATTATCTTATTTAGAACAAGAATTAGAATATCACACCTCTTATGTTATCACTTGAATCACCAATTGGCTGGGCTTTGACTTGTTGCGCTAGGTCCCTCATGCCATTCACCAACAATTGGAATTTTATGCTTGTTCACTAATATGCCATAAACGTGTATAGATTTAGTGCCATCTTCTACAAAATAGACCCATTTCTGTCGAGTCCAACAAGTAAAAAGTCTATATATCCATCCATCAAAGTTTTAATATTTGGTCCATTGATAATCTCCTGAATTGACAATATTTCAAGGCAACTCCTCAGCTTTCATGTTCAAAAACTTGTGATTAAGTTCATTTACAAATTGAAAGTTCTAATATTCACTAATAATAGAATCTTGCTTCTCAAGAGGTGCTAATTTTGCTGCATACAGCACAAAAATCAATAGAATTGCAAATGTCTGAGCTGTCAAATTTTGAATCAAGAAAAATAAATAAAATTAATTTATTATATCATGTCGCTCTAGTCAAATAAGAAGTCCTTGGCTGCTTGACTTGATACTTTTTAGATGGTTGATAATAATGAGTGAGACTTTCTGGCTTTCTCTTCGATCCAGTGACTTTATTGTTTTCGTTATATGCTTCATTCCCTGGGTCCATAAAGACTCGATTCCATTGACTCCTTGAATACCATGGATTCCCTGGGTTCACTTGAATAGTAGCACGAGGTATATATGCTGTTGCAGTCAGTAATGGATGATCGCCACCAGATTGTTTCAAATTAGCAGATGTAACTTCCATCATATACCAATGTGCTCCAATTGTAATAATTGCATCAATTGTGGCCATTCTATCTTTCCAATAAGTAGGTGTATCTGATTTTTTAAATTGCTTATGTTGCAATAAATGGTTTGTTTCACGATTTTGTAACAAAAGATCAAGACGCTGTGGAAGAATATTCAAATCACCAGCTAGTATTACATTTGAATGCAAGTGACCAATGACTTGAAGAACCATTTTTAAATTCAATTCGTTTGTAGTATCGCCATTTAGGGATCTTTTGAAATGCGCACTTAAAAATGTAATTTGGTGATTATCTAATAAAAGTGGATACGCAATCACACTTCTTACAGTCGGATTATTGAAACTAAGTGGTATTAAATATGGTTCTGTTAAACTTGGAACTTGACTAGTCACCATTTTGGATTCTCTTATAGAAACTGGCACTCGTTTTGTATTTATCAAGATTCCACTCACAATCTGTGGCAATGGATTTCCTTCTACAACATAAATCCATTTATCTTGAGTTTGTTCATTTAAATAGTCAACGAGGCCATTCATGACATTTTGAACTTGTAGAGGAGATTCATTTATAATTTCTTGAATTGCCAATAATCTGGGTAAATCTATTGATTGAATGCCATTGAATCTATTAGAAATATCGGATGGATATTTCAGATTGTGTAGATTAAGGGTACCTACTTGGACAAATCCACTTTCTATTTCATCACTCTCTCCTTGTAATTCTGGTAGATTTTGTGATGCGTGAAGTAGCCAAAGTAGTATCATTAGACGATCTTGCTGGGATTCCTTTTTGAATATCTGGGATTCCATTCACAGAGCCTGAAATATCTGAAATGTCTGAAATGTCTGACATAGCAAATTGGCTAACCAACACTATTCACACTGTTTTGTAGACTTGAGGATGATTTATTTGTGAGACTGGATCTTGGAATTCAAACAAAGCAAAGAAATTGTAAAAATTTTGAAATTTATTTATATTATCCCGGTGCCAACGTAACTCTAGGCACTCCAGCTTTATTTCCAGTTGAATAGTTTGGTCTATTTGCAGTTGTTGTACTGGCTGTGGGAGATCCTATGAAAGTAGTAAGAAATGGATGATCAGATCCACTTAAATGTATTTGGGCCTCAGATGTGTCCAAAAAGTACTTCAAACCATCACTGGTTGCACCTAATGTAAGAATTCTGTCTATAACATTCGCCTTTTCATTTCCTCTAAAATATGTTTCAGGGCTTTGTGCCTCTCTGATATGTCCTTTTGATATTTTCATTTTTGCCATCAATTCTTTGAAAAGAACAGGATGTATGTTTGTATCACCTGCCAAAATAACATGACGATTTAATTTTTCAGCTTGTTCCAAAGTATCTTTAAAATTTTGAATATTTAATATATTTTTTGGATCTCTTTTAAAATGAAAACTGGCAATTAAGTATTGATGACCATTCAATTCAATCGGTAATGCGACTACACTTCTGACTGTTGGATTGGTGCGACTTAGTGGCATTAAAAAGGGAAGACGTGGATCAAACAAAGATGGCTGTTTTCTTGTTATAAATGTTGATTTTAATTTGAAAGATGGGATCTTTTTTCTGTTAACTAATACGCCATTGACGACGGGTGGACTCTGTTTTCCATTTGATCCCTCGAAAAAATAAACCCAATCGCCATCTGTCCTAAAATTAAGATATTTTGTAAGAGAATCTGCTACGCTTTTAGATTGTGGTCCAGTCACAAATTCTTGCACTGCAATCACATGAGAATTCAAATCTTTTACTTCCCCCAAACGGCTAGAAATTGCTCCTGTATTTGCCAAGTTTTGTAAATTGAGCGTACCAACGGATAATGCTCCTGATAACAAGGTTTTAGCAAGAGGAACCACATTCAAAGCATGTATTAAGAATATCAAGATCATTTGCGACATTGCATTGAATTTCTTTTCAATCCCAAATTTGTCTGAAATGGCTGAGATTGCCTGAAATTGTCTGAATTGAAAAGTGATTTTAAAACACCTTGAAATAATTTTAAAGAGCAACCAGATATATTATAATAATTTTATTCACAAATATCCACTCTTAATGGGACTTTCGAAATTAATTGATTCTAAACTTTTCTGATAAATCTCATGCGTGTCCTTCAATCCAGCATAAAAACTAATAGCAGCATGTAATCTTAAGAAGAATGGAATCGCATAAAATAAATTACTAAAATCTGTCAATTGAAAAAATGATAAAAATGACATGACACAATCTACACAAATTAATGCACAAAATATCATTGGTACCAATGCCATATGAATCAAAATATCACCAATCATCAGTTTCTTTATATTTTTCATCAATAAAGTGAATAAAAATGACTCTAAAATCAAATAATATAAAAATTCAATCCCCGTGTAAATATTGTAATAAAATCCATTTAATCCATCATCTACCCCATAAACTTGTAATATATATACAATCACATCACCCAATAGTACTAAACACGTCAAAATTGCCATAATTTTCATGACAAGTGATATTTTGTGTCCCATATAAAATTGATCTAGTCGTTTAAAATATAACCAGAAACTAATTAAAACGGCTTGTGGATATAAAGATGCATCTATAAATACAATTGTCGTTGTAATATCTGGATTCCAATAGTTTTCTGTCATGCTTAAACACGAAGAAATCATTAAACAAGTCAATGCCCAACTAATTAGTAAAGGGACCTTGTTGATGTTGTTAAATAGTCGATAAATGGTTAATATACCTGTAATATACAATCCAAGACTCAGACCAAGTATGGTGTAAGAAGTCGATTCATAAAAATCCATCTTTTAAAACAAGCCACGATCCATATTTTACAAATCACAATGGATCTGAATTTATTTTCCACTCTGAACAGCTCTTCTTGCCATCTCAGCGTTTTTAATCTTTTGCGCTAATGTAAGTGGTTTTGGGGATTCACTGGTAAGCGTGTTTGACGAAAGAATACCCTCAAACTCCGACGGATTACTGTCGTCCGAAGATTTACCCGGTGCGTTAATATTTGTCCTTCTCTTTTCTTCTGCTGCATTTAAATTTTGAACACTTTCAACTTCATCTAAGAATGGTGCAATGTTCCTCTGTGGGTCTCTATTGAGTGCTTCTTGAGGCGTCATTTTCCTTGTAGTCACTTCAAAAGATGCCATTGGATGATCTGTATAGTGTACGGTACTAAAAATGCTATTTCCATCTATGACTTGAGTCATGTCGCCGCTATAGAATATTAAGTGATCTATTACTAATCTTTCACGGTCTCCTTCATGTTTAGTCCACTGAAAATCACCCAATAAAATATTTAGATATCTATTATTTAACCAAGCATCTTCATTTGACTTCAAAATATCTAATAAATCAAATTGATTTAGATTAAAATCGCCAGAAATAATAAAATTCAAATGATTCGGTTGCTGGCTTAAAAAGTTCATCAAATCACTAAAATCCTTCATCGCCTTGTTTTTGTGAAAATGA
This sequence comes from Sanchytrium tribonematis, assembly GCA_018985235.1. Lineage (NCBI taxonomy): Eukaryota > Fungi > Sanchytriomycota > Sanchytriomycetes > Sanchytriales > Sanchytriaceae > Sanchytrium > Sanchytrium tribonematis. Next base: position 14,222 of record JADGIG010000118.1, read on the forward strand.
ACATTAATATCATAGTATGTCACACCATTTACCATAAAAGGTAGCACGATAGATCTTCTCACATTTAAATTTGAGTCTAATTTAATTGATGATGGTTTTTTTGGATCAATTTGACTTGCTTTAACAGGATCATTTTCACGATCAATTTGTTTCTTTTCTACGCCAATAGGATGGACATATTTTCGATTAAATAAAATGGCATTCACGTGAAAATTGGGGCTAGTTGTAAATTGTGTAAAGTCGTAAACATAATCCCATTTTTCACCATTTTGATTTAGTATAGAAATAAGTGCTTCGATTGTTGCTCTTGGACTTGTGTTGATAATTTCTTGTAAATTAACAACATGAGCTCCTGAATTAAGGATACTAGCTGAGATAGAATTAATCTTGCTTTCCCACTCTTTTTTTAGTCTTTTGCTACCAGAAGAATTGATATCAAGATTTTGAACATTTAGAGTGCTTATTCGGATTTGTGCGAACAATAATAGAATTAGGATCATCTAGTATCGAAAAGGGGATTCCCGTTTTAAATGGGTTCCATTTCACGACACAGTGTCTGTTAATCTCTTTTCAGATTCTGTGATTTGCAAAGAAAGTCTTGGATTTCTTCGAATCCTAATTCAAAAGCAATTACATACAATCTATATTTTAATTTATTCATTTAAAATGGCATACATTCATTAATAATCCATGCCCAATACACATTTTTATCATTTAATGAGACATATCCCATTTTAATGTAATAATTGGCATACGCTTGACAAGAAACCAACGATAATGCATTTACAATTCCCATAAACAACATCTCCACGTCATAGAATGCATACTATTTAAATGAATCCTTGTGATTGCAGCGTTAAATTGACTGGTTCAAATTTGGACAATCCGCTTGACATTGGTGATTGATTGGTTCCATTTTTAATGAATGAATCCTGGGTTCATTTGCAATCCCTATGACATAGCAATTTCATTTATTTATAAATTGAATTGAGACGTGATGTCTTGTAACGTCATTCATGTGAAACATTGAGAGAAATGAAAGTGATTTTGATGCTGGGTTATTTCATTATTGGCTGTATTTCAATCACATATGCATGCACTATATTATCCATGTATTTCAAATCACCCACTACATATCCAATAAATATCAAATTGGGATTTTTGAGCTTATTTAGTGGAATATTCCATTTATCAACCAGTTTGACGGGATATCTCTATTATAAACACAAATTAGAGTATCTACGGACTATATCTGTGTATTCTACATTCACGGCATTGTGTATTGGGATCATTGGATTATTTTATGATGATTTGTTATATAGATTATTAATGGGATGTCAATTACTCATTTCTATAGCAATTGGGATGTATTTTATCATTCATAAAACCAATTCTCTGGTCAATGGGAGTATCGTGACTGACAATATGCAAGAATCTCATTTAGATGCAAATAAACAGCCATTAAGTGCAAAATCTATGAAAATTGATACGAAATTGAATAATGTGATGAATGATATTGCTGATTTTATTAAAGTAGAACAGATATTTGAGAAATCACCTGTCAAATCTCCATTAAAATCACCTTCTAGTGCGACAAATACGAATAAAGGAGAATTAAGAAGATCTATGAGGATTAAAAATCAATCGTTTACTCAATAAATTGATTTTATTTATTCCAAATATTGCTTATTCAGTCGTTCACTATTAATTTCAGTTCTGAGATGATTAATTTTGTGTTGAAGTACTTCTTGCACCTCCACTATTTCATTTACAAATTGTAGAATAGCCATTAATTCATCTTGACTAGTTTGTTCGTTCACTTTTGATATCAAAAATAATAATTGATAGATTAATTGGATACATTGTATTGGTTAGTCATTATTGAAAATTTTAGTTAACTCGCCATCATGAGTGAAACTGTTGTATTGATTTTCAACTCTAGATTTTGAAAATCTTGAAATAATTTGCGTTTGAGAATGTTTGCTGTAAAACAAATTCCATATCTCCATAATAGCACGTAAATCGTGCGTATTTAATGATACTAGATGGGTCATTAGTATAAAGATGTCATTATTTAGTGTGTCATCTTTTATAAAAGAATGAAGAGCGTCACCTGGATTTACATCAAAATTATAGGCTAGATACTTTTCAAAGGATTTCTGGACCTTGAAATGCGTCATTTTATCTTGATTGTGCTGTTCCAATGATCTTTTGGAAAGAAAGGCAAGTGTAATTGTTAAAAGTAAAAGAAACATTTTTGAGGGGTGAGGGGGCCAAATTGTTTTTCTAGATTCTTTTAGAACAGATAGAGCAAATTACTGGGTCTATTTATTGCTTGCTTATCGGCGCACATCATCTTTTAAATTTAACACGGAATCTTTTCTATAATCTGAGGCTTTGACTTGAGAGCAATGATACATCCAAAAATGACCATTATGACTATTTTCTAAACACGTACGACATGGTTGACTTACATGATAACCTACATGATTTCCACAGGTTAAACAAGCAATATTTCTATATAAATGAGATTTACCGAATTAAACATCGACATTTCTCAGTAGAGTAATCTATTCCAATTAACGCGGCATTTCTTGGACTTTGGTCACTACTAAATAATTCTCGTTGACTATCTGCTAATAATATGGCTCTTTGGGCTCTATTCGTGAACCAATTTGAACAAAAAGCACATGTTAATGCTTGATGAGGGCGTAAAATGGGTCTATGTCTTTCTATTCTTTGTAAATGTCTTTGTTGTAAATTTCTGAATCTATTTAATGGATTTTCATGGGATGTAATGAGATTGGACATTTTTTATAAAATCTAAATGAGCGTGATTTGGCCTATGTTGAGTATAAATAAAAATTAATGACTTGAGATGACTCAGAGATGTTAATACGTCTTCAAAATATCAATTACTGAAATTATGAGTGATTTATCGCATGAAAAGTAATGAAAATAGAAATTGACTTTGAAACATGCTTTGGAAATAAATCAGATAGATTTCATTTATTTTAATCGATTTCTTGGTGATTCAAGTTGTGTACTACGTGCACTATTGGGGGTATTGATAGCTGATGGTCCTTTCTCCAAGTTTGGAGTCAAATTTTTAGATTTTCCAACATTTTCGTGTTCATTAACGACATCGTCAACATCTCTTGCAGATTTCTGATTATTTTGATTAAATTTGGAAGAGTCAATCGATATAGTAGGATATTTTGAATCCTCTTGGTCAAATGCGGTTCCCGTAATTGCAGAATGCATCATTGGGATGAGAGATCCATTCACGCAGCATACGAATAACATCACCATCAATATCATGTTTCTAGAAATCATATAAATAGCAATGCATCCCAGCGCAACAGCTAGAAACAAAAATAAATCCCTGGTTTGTTTATAAATGCGCTTGTTGTTGTTTAAATATAAATATCCGCTACACCCAGTTAGTATGTAGAGCATACTGATTGTAATAGAGGTGCTACCGTATAATAAAGAGTCAAATTGAGTTTGACAAGTTGCTTCGAAGGAAGGTTCCCAACCAACTCGTCTACAATAATCTGGCGAGGTTGAGGTTAAAGAAAATTGATACATTGCATAAGCGAATAATACGCAACCTTGTAAAATGTAGAGCAGATCGAATCTAAAGATTTGAGAAGGTTTCATATGTTTCAGATAAATTGAAAGATATTTATTTTATTCAACTACTTTAATAAATCATTAATATGCTTGATAGCAGTTCCTCGCTGCTTTGGTTTCTGTTCTGATCCCTTTTTCCATCCAATAAAATAAATAATTTGGAAAGTAGCTGGAATTTGTTTGCCATTTCCATACATGGCAGAATAAATGCTACTAGCAGCCATTAATACATCTTTACGCATATGATTTTTTCTATTGAATAATGCATTTCGTTCTCCCATTAATTCCAAATCCTGCAATAATTCAAAAATGGAGGGAAATTGAATGGT